>JBBPTL010000353.1:0-14073 GCA_038094095.1 Boletus putidus
AAATTGCAATTGGCGACAACGTGGCCAAGGCCTCCGCAAAGTCCACACTGCCTCGCAGGGCAGTTGGCTGAGGCGTGTCCAGGTGCGGTAGTTCGGCACCATGGGCATACAAATTCTGGGCAATTTCAGCATGTATGTTTGAGTGAGCGGCACTCCACGCAGCGGAGTGCAGGAGCCTGAAAGGGCTGGGGTTCGGGGGTGCGGTCGTCAATGAGGATGGGGTTCTGTAAGGTTCCCCTAGGGGAGGGGATTGTATAAGGTGGGGGTGCGACGGCGGGTGTGACAGGGCGAGTGGGAGTGTTGAGCGTGGGGGTCCCTCCCCTGGATAATGCTTCGGCCACTCGTCGTCCCATCGCGGTGAGCAATACTGTGCGGGGGATGCCTCCCACCTCTAGGAGAGTCTGTCTCATTCGAGTTCCGCGAGCCGGAAAACGGCCACCTCGACGAGCAACCTGAGGCTGTTGCCTGATTCCCGGAGTGGGCTCGTCGAGGCTGGTCCGAAAGGACTCAAGGGAAGATGTGGTGGGGGCGGGGCTGGCAACGAGCGTAGGAGGCGTGGGAGAGATGGGACGGGGTATGTAGCATGGAGAGTTTACCACAGGGGCGGGAACTGGCGTGGGAGTGGGAGAGTCATCAATGGGAGGGTATACTGGTGGTGATGGTGGCGCTAATGCCACCAGGTTGCGGACAGGGGTTTGAGAGAAATAGATGGACCGTTGGACGGTTGATAGGCTGAGGAGGATGGGGCGAAGAATATGGAGGACCGTGCCTGGCATGATCTCATCAACAATGCATCCAAACCCCTCCTCGAACAGGAGATCCAGGGTCATGGTACGGGCTTCGGAAAGCGCTCGTTCTAGGGTGGCAGTGTAGACAGGAGGTAGCCCATCCGGGCAAAGCATGGTATGAATGTTTCACGCTAGGGCATAACTGCGATAAAGGCACGCAAGGTGCCGGAGGGTGGGGTTATTGATGAACGCTGGGATGCGCTCGATGGATAAGGTAGCGACGGGGTTTTCGAGAATGGTCGCGAAGAGAACGCGACGAGCGAAGGGGGGAAGGCGGACTGAGCGGATAGGGATATCTGGGGCTCTAGCAGCAGAGGGGGCAGGGTTGGTGGTAGGGATGGACATGGTTGTTTAGCGAGGGAACTGTGGAAAATCCTTGGGATTTCTGAGCTTATAAGCTCTGAGGAGACTTTGTGCATGTTTGAGGTTTCCCTCGGGTTCCCACATGTTTTCTGCTGCGGAGTACCCCTTCCAGGATACCAAGTACTGCCTTCGTGCTTTGGTGCCACGGTGTGATAGAACCTTCTCTATCTCGTATTCTTCATCTCCGTCTATTGTATCCAGCGGAGGATTTGTATAATTGGGTCCGTGCTCGGGAGTCTCCCGATAGGACGATAACAGGGAAGCGTGGAAGACGTCGTGTATCTTCCAGGTGGGGGGAAGGTGGAGGCGGAAGGCGACGGGGGAGATAACTTTGCTTATCTCGAAGGGTCCTTCCCTTCTGGGGGCAAGCTTCTTGGACGGGTACCTAAGACGCAGGTTGCGCCCTTCTAGCCACACCTTATCTCCGACCTTCCAGGGGCGGAACTTGGACGTGATCCGTTCTTTCATACTCCGCTGGGCTTTCTCATGTGCAGCGAGGGCTTCTGAGCGGCTTTCCGTAAGTTCCGTGAGATGGGTTTCTAGGGCGGGGAGGAACGTCTTTCCCATTGGCGGATAAGCTCTCGGCTCATATCCGAGGATAAGGGAGAACGGGGATTTTCCTGTGACAGAATGGACAGTGGCGTTATGGGAGAATTTGGCCATTGGGAGGAGATCTGCCCATTTATCGGGCCTCCCATCGCAGAAGATGCGGAGGTAGGTTTCGAGTTCCTGGTTAACTTGTTCGGTTTCGCCATCGGTCTGTGGGTGGTATGCGGAGGAGAGGGCGAGGTCGTATTTTAGGAGGCGGGAGAGTTCTCTAGCAAAGGCAGAGGCAAATTGTGGGCCTCGATCGGAGATACAGCGGTTGTGGAGACCGAAACGAGTGAAGACTCGTTCAAAAAAGAGCTTGGCTACGCCCACGGCGTCTATTGTTTTGTGGCAAGGGAGGATAATTACCCCCTTCGTAAGGCCATGGTCGACCACGACCATGACAGAATCAAAACCCTGGGATGGGGGGAGATCCATGATCAAGTCAACGGATACTTGTTGAAAGGGGCGGGTGGCTTCGCTGCGGAGGGGCATGAGAGAGGGCACCGTGGGGTGGGTATTCACCTTGTGCGCTTGGCAGCGGGCACAACTGGTGACAAACCGGCGAATAAAGGTACCCATGCCGGGCCACCAATGGTCGCGTGAGACCAAGTTCTGGGTGCGGAAGATACCGCCGTGTCCCCCCACCTCGCTTTCATGCAAGGATTGTACGAGGTCCGATCGGGCCAGTTCCAGAACATAGAGGCGGTGGCGGAAGTATAATTTACCATCCTCGTAGAGCCAGTCAGCAGCGGTGGCTCGAGGGAAGCCAGGGGTGTTATCGTACAGGGCTTCCAAGACGCGTTGCATGACGGGGTCGGTGGAAGAGGAGACGGCCATCTTGGAGGCAAGGGCAATGTTGAGGGCTCGGATAAAAAGGTGGTCGGGGAGGAGCGTGGTGGCGGCATTATCGTTGGAGGTGTCCACGTCATCACAACGAGAGAGTGCATCGGCAGGACCCATCTGGGTGCCAGGAACGTTGTGGTAATGCAGGTCGAAATCCTGCAGGAACATCACCCATCAGGCTTGACGGCAGGAGAGTTTCTGGGGTTGACGGAAGTACGTCAAGTTCTTGTGGTCGGTGATGACCGTCACAGGGTGGCCAGTGCCACGAAGATAATGGCGCCACTCTTCGAGGGCGTGGATAACGGCGAGCATTTCACGGTCATAGATATCGTAATTGCGCTCGGCGGAGGAGAGGGTTTTCGACAGATAGGCACATGGGTGAAGGTTCCCGTTGCCATCGTTTTGCATGAGTACTGCTCCAGTGGCAGTAAGGGAGGCGTCGGTCATGACGGTAAAGGGTTTTGCGGCATCCGGCATTGCAAGTACTGGCTGTTGCAGGAAGGCGGATTTAATTTTCTGGAATGCCTGTTCACAGATGGGGGTCCATTCCCACTTGGCTCCTTTCTTCGTTAGATCGTGGAGCGGCCGAGCAATCGCAGAAAAGTTCGTGATGAATCTGCAATAGAAGTTGCAGAAACCAATAAACGATCGGACTGCTTTGACACTGGTGGGGGAGTTCCATTCTTCAATGGCATGAAGTTTGGTGGGGTCCATTTTGACCTGCCCTTCCTTTACGATCATGCCTAGATACTCTACTTCAGTAGCATTGAAGGAGCATTTCTCAAGCTTCAAGAAAAGCTTGTGTTCGCGGAGTCGTTCCAGGACTCGCCGGGTTCATTCTTCGTGCATGGCGACGTCTTTTGAATGAATGAGGAGGTCGTCCATATAGATGACGAGCCATCCTTCGGCCATGAGATCTCCAAAGATATGATCCATGAGGGCCTGAAATGTGGCGGGGGAGTTGCAGAGTCCAAAGAACATGACTGTTGGTTCAAACAATCCAAACAGCGTAATGAACGCAGCCTTCCATCGATCATTAGGTTTGATTAGGACGTTGTTATAGCCCCAGCGGATGTCCATCTTGGTGAAGACAGATGATCCCTTGAGGCGGTCTACAAGATCCGAGATGAGGGGAAGGGGATAGGCATTCTTTACCGTATGGGAATTGAGGTAACGGTAGTCTTGGCAGGGACGGAGGGAGCCATCTTTCTTTGGTACGAAGAAGAATGGGGCGGCTTGTGGGGACTTCGATGGAGTGATTTTTCCCGAGGCGAGGTGTTCATCGACAAACACTTTACAGGCTTCGGCTTCCTTGGGGTTCAGAGGGTAAGCCTTGGCGACTTTTGGTGTAAAGTCTTTATTGAGGTCGATGGCGTGATCAAAGCTTCGGGAAGGGGGAAGTTCATCGATTGTCTTTTTCTTGAAGACGTCGGCAAAGTCTTTGTAAGCGTCCGGCAGTACTATCTTTGGTTTTTCCTCTTTCATAGCAAGGTCGGTAGAGAGGGTGGTGCAGCGTATGGGATATGCGTTTTGAGCGCTTTGCTCTACACGTTTCTTCCAGAGGCGAGCTGTTTTAGTGTCTGGATCAAGATCAAGGTATTGCACCAGGTATCTCTGGGCGAGGCTTCGGGGAGAGTCGTGGCGGGGTTTCTTCGGTTGGTTTGGGATTTCTACTTTCCCAGTAGACCAGTTGATGATGGGGTTGGCTTTGCAAAGCCAGGGGAGTCCTAAGATGATGTTTTCCTTCCCACAGTTGAGGACAAGAAAGTCACGTTGTTCTTCAATTTCGCCTATGCGGACAAATAGTGTAGTTTTGTGGCGTATGACGCCTCCTTGGTTGGACGTTCCGTCCACATTCTGAGCCTTCAGCGGCTTCTGGAGTCGCTCCATCGGGAATTTCCTTCGTTTGACCAGGTCTCAGTCGATGAAACAACCAGTGGCACCGCTGTCTATTAGTGCGGTGACATCGACGACTTGCGCATTCTCCTTTGCGTATAGTGAGAGTGGGATTTGAATAGATTGGGCATTTCTATCTGATACAAATACGGGAGCAATGACTTGAGGAGGAGAAGGCGTCGAAACTTCCCTCCTTTCTAAAAATCCTTCGGCCATTCTTCGGCCACTACCGTTGCTGCGACGGTTTCATTATCTGCTTCGTCTTCTTCGAAGCATGCTTTCAAAACTTTTAACACCTCTTCTTGAGGCACGTTTCTCTTTCTCAGCTCGTCAACGTATTGACCCATCGGAGAGGGCTTGGGAGTTGCTGGAGTGGGGGTGTAGGCGGCCCTTATTCTCTGCGGGTTGCGAGGCGGGCGAGGGGATGCAGATGATCCAGGTCGATGGGGGTGGTTGGAGGAACGACAGCCTACTTGGTGACAGATGAAGCATTTATTGTCTTTCATATAGGCAGCATGTTGTACCGGAGTGAGGCAGACTGCGTCAACGTCCATCGCGTTCGGGTCTCGTCGAGGACGGGAGGACCGTGGGTTAAAAGGGATAAAGGCCCTTCCAGCCGAGAGATCGTTGATGCGACGGAGTTGGGAATGGAATTGAGAAGACTTCTCGATCCATCCTTGGAGAGTGGTGGGTATGGTTTCGACTGATAGGACCATGCGAGAGATGTGGGGGTGTAGTCCTTTGATAAACCATTTGATCAGCGCATTCTGATCGGCAATCTTTGTTTTGGCGGCCAAGAGCTGAAATTCCGAGATGTAGTTCTCGAATCCCTCTTTCCGATTCCTGAAGTCCTGCCTGAGATTACCCATTTCGATACAGGCTCTGGCGGATACGTCATAAGGTATAAAAGCCTGTTTGAACGCGTCGAGGAACTTGTTGAACGTTTTATTTTCTTCTGGGATGGTTTCATCTGCGATTTTGATGTACCATCCTTCTGCGAAGTCCTGCCCACGTCCTTTGCTCATTTTGTTAAGGCACGTGAGGATCTTGGCAAGCTCGTTGTAGTGAGCGCTGTTCATAGTAAAGTAGGCCGTCATGGCCAACATCCATCAGCTAGCATCGTTCGCCTCGCCGGAAAAGTCGTCGGGTAGACCAGCCTTAATCTCGGCTGTGCGGGTTGCCATGTCAATGTCGTCGTCACCGGATAGGGTGATATCTTCGTCTAGAGGAGGGAGGATAGTGGGAACGGTCCTAGGAGTAGGAGCGTTGTAGAGGTATTCGGATGGTGTGGGGGATGGGGAGCGGGACGGTACACGGAATTGGTGACGGCACGAAATGATGGGCAGAGGGGAGTGGCTTTACTGCGTAATAGCAGAAGCGAGAGTAGAGCTAGTTCTTTTGTAACGTGGAACGATACAAATAACGCTGATGCGCGTAGAACCTAGTCTGAAGCTGGCACTCGGAGTGTAGCCAGAGGACACTTTTGTGAAAGCGGAGAGAAACTCAGACTCAAGTGCGCACACAAGAGATCTGGAAGGAGACTAGATTACTAGCACAAGGTGCGTAGAACTAGCTGGGGAATATGTGTACAAAGTATGACCCTTTATATAGGGTTAGGAATGGCGCACAGACCATGCGGCTGTGTATCGTACACGGACCATGTGGATATAAATGGACGAGCGGCGCTACCCGCGAGAAGTCTGGATCGTAGCAATAGAACGTTCTAGAAGAAGACGAAGGGAATGCTGATGTAATATAAGGTGAGATAAGCATAATAGCACATAGGGGCTATCCCCCATGTAACTGTAGTCCGAAGACCAAGTCCCAGTCGTAGGAAACAGAGGGAAAAGAAATACTCGTAACAAGATCTGCCCATTTGTCGGGCCTTCCATTGCAGAAGATACAGAGATAAGTTTCGAGTTCTTGGTTAACTTGTTCGGTTTCACCATCGGTCTGGAGATGGTACATGGAAGAGAGGGCAAGGTCGTATTTCAGGAGGCGGGATAGTTCCCTAGCGAAGGCAGAAGCAAATTGTGGGCCTTGATCGGAGATGCAGCGGTTGTGGAGACTGAAACGAGTGAAAACTCGTTCAAAAAAGAGTCTGGCAACACCCGTGGCATCTATAGTCTTGTGACAAGGGAGGATAATTACCCCCTTCGTAAGCCCATGGTCGACTACGACCATGACAGAATTGTAGCCCTGGGAAATGGGGAGGTCCATGATTAAATCAACGGACACTTGTTGGAAGGGACATGTGGCCTCGCTGCGGAGTGGCATGAGGGAAGGCACCGTGGGATGGGTGTTTACCTTGTGCACCTGGCAACAGGCACATCCGGTAACAAAACGGCGAATAAAGGTACCCATGCCAGGCCACCAATGGTCATGCAAGACCAGGTTCTGGGTGTGGAAAATTCCACCATGACCCCCTGCCTCACTCTCATGTAGGGACTGTACTAGGTCCGACCGGGCCAACTCCGGGATGTAAAGACGGTGGCGATAGTATAGCTTGCTATCCTCGTAGAGCCAATTGGCAGCGCCAGTGCGAGGGAAGTTCGGGGTATTATTGTATAGGGCCTCGAGGGCGCGCTGTACGACAGGGTTGGTGGAGGATGAGACGGCCATCTTCGAGGCGAGGGTGACATCAAGAGCGCAGATAAAGAGATGGTCTGGGAGGAGAGTGGTGGCGATGTTGTCATTAGAGGTATCAACTTCGTCGTGATGAGAGAGTGCATCGGCGGGGCCCATCTGGGTGCCGGGAACGTTGTGGTAGTGCAGGTTGAAATCCTGCAGGAACATTGCCCATCGGGCTTGACGGCGGGAGAGTTTTTGGGGTTGATGGAAATATGTCAAATTCTTGTGGTTGGTGATGACCGTTACGGGATGGTCAGTGCCACGGAGATAATGACGCCATTCCTTGAGGGCATGGATCACAGTGAGCAACTCACGATCGTAGATATCGTAGTTGCGTTCAGCGGGGGAAAGGGTTTTGGACAAATAAGCACACGGGTGAATGTTCCTGTTGCCATCGTTCTGCATTAGTACTGCTCCAGTAGCAGTAAGGGAAGCATCAGTCATGACGGTGAAGGGTTTAGTGGTGTCGGGCATTGCAAGCACTGGTTGCTGCAGGAAGGAGGATTTGATTTTCTGGAATGCCTGTTCACAGATGGGGGTCCAATCCCATTTGGCTCCTTTCTTTGTGAGATCATGGAGTGGGCGAGCGATTGCAGAGAAATTCGTGATAAATCTGTGATAGAAGTTGCAAAATCCGATGAACAATCGGACTGCTTTTATGCTGGTGGGGGAGTTCCATTCCTCAATGGCATGGAGTTTGGTGGGATCCATCTTGACCTGCCCTTCTTTAACAACCATGCTGAGGTACTCTACTTCGGTGGCATTGAAAGAACATTTCTCGAGCTTTAGAAAAAGCTTATGTTCACGGAGTCGTTCCAGGACTCGTCGGGTTCGTTCTTCGTGGATGGCGGCATCTTTGGAGTGGATAAGGAGGTCATCCATGTAAATGACGAGCCATCCTTCTGCCATAAGATCACCAAAGATATGGTCCATGAGGGCTTGGAACATGGTGGGGGAATTGCAAAGGCCAAAGAACATGACCGTCAGTTCGAACAATCCAAATGGCGTAATGAATGCTGCCTTCCATTGATCATTGGGTTTGATAAGGACATTGTTATATCCCCATTGGATGTCCATCTTGGTAAAGATGGATGATCCCTTGAGGTGATCGACAAGATCTGAGATGAGAGGAAGGGGGTAGGCGTTCTTTACCGTATGGGAGTTGAGATAACGGTAGTCCTGGCAGGGGCGGAGGGAGCCATCTTTCTTTGGTACAAAGAAGAATGGGGCAGCTTGTGGGGACTTTGATGGGGTGATTTTTCCTGAAGCAAGATGTTCATCGATGAATGCTTTACATGCTTCGGCTTCCTTCAGGTTCAGAGGGTAAGCTTTGGCGACCTTAGGTGTAAAGTCTTTATTGAGGTCGATGGCATGGTTGAAGGTTCAGGAAGGGGGAAGTTCATCAATCGTCTTTTTCTCAAAGACGTCGGCAAAGTCCTTGTAAGCATCAGGTAACACTACCTTAGGCTTTTCTTCTTTCATAGCAAGGTCGGTGGAAAGAGTGGTGCGGCGTATGGGGTATGCGTTCTGAGTGCTTTGCTCTATGCGTTTCTTCCAGAGGTGAGCTGTTTTAGCATCTGGGTCTAGATCAAGATATCACACCAGGTATCTCTGGGCGATGTTTCGAGGGGAGTCATGGCAGGGTTTCTTTGGTTGGTTCAGGATTTCCCAGTGGCCCAATCAATGATGGGGTTGGCTTCTCAAGGGGAGTCCTAAGATGACATTTTCTTTTCCGCAGTTGAGGATAAGAAAGTCTCGTTTCTCCTCAACTTCACCAATGCGGACAAATAGGGTGGTTTTGTGGCGTATGACGCCTCCTTGGTTGGACGTTCCGTCCACGTTTTGAGCTTTCAGTGGCTTTTGGAGTTGCTCCATCAGGAGTCTCCTTCTTTTGACCAGGTCGCGGTCAATAAAGCATCCTGTGGCACTGCTGTCAATTAGTGCAGTGACGTCGACAACTTGCGCATTCTCCTGTGCATATAGAGAGAGTGGAATTTGAATCGATTGTGCATGTCTATCTGATACAAATACGGGAGCAATGATTTGAGGAGAAGAAGGCATCGAAACTTCCCTCCTTTCTAAAAATCCTTTGGCCATTCATCAGCCACTACCATTGCTGTGACGGTTTCCTTATCCTCTTCATCCTCTTCGAAGCAGGCCTTGAGTACTTTAAGTACCTCATCCTGAGGTACGTTTCTTTTGCAAAGCTCTTCTACATATTGTCCCATGGGGGTGGGACGAGGAGTTGCTGGAGCGGAGGTATATGTGGCCCTTACTCTCTGCGGGTTGCAAGGCGGGCGTGGAGGTGTGGATGATCCGGATCGTCGGGGGTGGTTGGAGGAACGCAGCCCATCTGATGACATACAAAGCATTTGTTGTCTTTCATGTAGGCAGCTCGTTGGACGGGGGTAAGACGGACAGCGTCTACATCCATTGCATTTGGGTCTCGTCGAGGTCAGGAGGACCCCTGGTTAAAAGGGATAAAGGCCCTTCCAGCCGAGAGATCGTTGATGCAATGGAGTTAGGAGTGGAACTGAGACGCTTTCTCAATCCATCCTTGGAGGGTGGTGGGTACTGATTCGATGGATAGGACCATCCAGGAGACGCAAGGGTGGAGTCCTTTGATGAACCACTCGATCAGCACGTTCTGATCAGCGATCTTGGTTTTGGCAGCTAAGAGTTGGAACTCCGAGACATACTTCTCAAATTCCTCCTTCCGATCTCTGAAGTCCTGCTTAAGATTTCCCATATTGATACGGGCTTGAGCTGACACGTCATAAGGTATAAAAGCCTGTCGGAACGCGTTGAGGAACTTGGTGAACGTCTTGTCTGTGTCGGCAATATCTTTGTTTGCTAGTTTGATATACCAGCCTTCGGCGAAGTCCTGTCCACGTCCTTTGCTCATTTTGTTAAGGCATGTGAGGATCTTGGCGAGCTCGTTATAGTGAGCACTGTTCATAGTGAAATAGGCCGTCATGGCCAACATCCATCGGCTAGCATCATTTGCCTCGCCAGAAAAGTCAACGGGTAATCCAGCCTTGATCTCAGCTGTTCTGGTAGTCATTTCTAAATCGTCATCACCGGGTAGGGTGATATCTTCGTCTGGGAGGATAGTAGGAGTGATCCTTGGAGTGGGGGTGTTTGAGAGATATTTGGATGGTGTGGGGGACGGAGAGCGGGATGGTACACGGATTTGGCGACGGCATGAAATGGTGGGCAGAGGGGAGCGGCTTTACTGCGTAATAGCAGAAGCAAAAGTAGAGCTAGTTCTTTTGTTACACTGACACGCAAGAAACCTAGTCTGAGAGCTGGCACTCAAGTGTAGCCAGAGGACACTGGTGAAGTGTAGAGAAACTCAGACTCAAGTGCACACACTAGAGATCTGGAAGGAGACTAGATTGCTAGCACGAAGTGCGTAGAACTAGCTAGGGAACACAAGTACAGAATATGCCCCTTTATATAGGGTTGGGAATGGCGCACAGACCATGCAGCTGTGTATGGTACACGGACCAAGTGGATAAAAGAAGACGAGCGGTGCTACCTGTGAGAAGTCTGGATCGTAGCAATAGAATGTTCTAGAGAATGTTGAAGGGAATGCTGATGTAACGTAAAATGAGGTAAGCATAATGATACACAGGGGCTATCCCCCATGCAGCTGTAGCCTGAAGACTAAGTCCCAGTCGTAGTGAAGTAAGGAAAAAGAAATATTCGTAACATTACCCCCCTTGTATGGTTGAGGCACCGACTCAACTTGACCTATCTCCCTTGTTTCCCTCGTAATCGTAGGTGTCCTCTGGATTGTAATCCCTGAAATTACAGTTGGCGACAACGTGGCCAAGGCCGCCGCAAAGTCCACACTGCCTTGCTGGGCAGTTGGCGGAGGCATGTCCGGGTGCGGTCGTTCGACACCAGGGACAGATGAATTTGGGGCAGTTACGCCGGGTATGTTCGAGTGAGCAGCACTCCATGCAGTGGAGTGCAGGAGCCCGAAAGGGCTGGGGTTTGGTGGTATGGTCGTCGATGAGAATGGGATTCTGTATGGTCCCACGAGGTGATGGAACAGTATAAGGTGGTGGGGCAACGGCAGGGGTGACAGGGCGAGTGGGAGCGTTTAACACTGGGGTCCCTCCCCTGGACAAAGCTTCGGCCACTCTCCTTCCCATCGCAGTGAGCGATACCGTGCATGGTATTCCTCCTACCTCTAAGAGGGTCTGTCTCGTTCGAGTTCCGTGAGCTGGAAAACGGCCGCCTCGACGAGCAACCTGAGGCTGCTGCCTGAGTCCGGGGGTGGGCTCATTGAGGCTGGTCCGAAAGGACTCAAGAGAAGACATAGTGGGAGCAGGGCTAGCGACAAGCGTGGGAGGGGTAGGGGAAATAGGACGGGGTGCGTAGCGTGGGGAGTTTACCACGGGGGCAGGTACTGGCATGGGAGTGGGAGAGCCATCAACAGGAGGATATGCTGGTGGTGGTGGTGGCGCTAGTGCCACGGGGTTACAGACCGGGGTTTGTGAAAAATAGATGGACTGCTGAACGGTCGACAAACTAAGGAGGATAGGACGAAATGTGTGAAGAACTGTGCCTGGCACGATCTCGTCAACAATCCTTCCGAATCCTTCTTCAAATAGGAGGTCTAAAGTCATGGTGCAAGCTTCAGAAAGAGCTCGTTCGAGGGTGGCGGTGTAGACCGGGGGTAGCCCATCTGGGCAAAGCATCATATGGATGTTACGCACTAAGGTGTAACTTCGGTAAAGACACGCAAGATGTCCGAGGGTGGGGTTGTTAATGAACGCGGGGATGCGCTCAATGGATAGGGTGGTGACGGGGTTTTCTAGGATAGTTGCAAAGAGGACACGGTGAGTGAAGGGAGGAAGGCGGACTGAGCAGATGGGGATGTCTGGGGCTCTGGCAGCAGCGGGAGCAGGGTTGGTGGTAGGGATGGACATGGTTGTTTAGCGAGGGAACTGGGGGAAGTCTTTCAGGTTCCTGAGCTTATAAGCGCGAAGAAGACTTTGCGTGTGTTTGAGGTTTCCTTCTGGTTCCCACGTGTTTTCCACTGCGGAGTATCCTTTCCAAGATACCAAGTACTGCCTTTGTGCCTTGGTGCCACGGTGTGACAGAACCTTCTCTATTTCATATTCTTCATCTCCATCTATAGTGTCCGGCGGAGGGTTTGTATAATTGGGTCTGTGCTTGGGCATTTCCTGATAGGACGATAAGAGAGAAGCATGGAAAATGTCATGTATTTTCCAGGTGGGGGGAAGTCAGAGGCGGAAGGCAACAGGGGAGATGACTTTGCTTATCTCGAAGGGTCCTTCCCTTCTAGGGGCAAGCTTCTTGGACGGGTACCTGAGTCTTAGGTTGCGCCCTTCTAGCCATACCTTATCTCCGACCTTCCAGGGGCGGAACTTGGATGTGATCCGTTCCTTCATACTCCGCTGGGCCTTCTCATGCGCAGCAAGGGCTTCCGAACGGCTGTCCATCAGTTCCGTGAGACGGGTTTCAAGGGCGGGAAGGAAGGTTTTTCCCATTGGTGGATAAGCTCTTGGCTCATACCCGAGGATGAGGGAGAAAGGGGATTTCCCAGTGACGGAATGAACGGTGGCATTATGGGAAAATTCAGCCATCGGGAGGAGATCTGCCCATTTATCAGGTCTTCCATCGCAAAAGATGCGGAGATATGTCTCGAGCTCTTGGTTAACTCGTTCTGTTTCGCCATCGGTCTGTGGATGGTATGCGGAGGAGAGGGCGAGGTCGTATTTTAGGAGGCGGGAGAGTTCTCTGGCAAAGGTGGAGGTGAATTGTGGGCCTCGATCGGAGATGCAGCGGTCGTGGAGACCAAAACGAGTGAAGACTCGTTCAAAAAAGAGTTTGGCGATGCCTGCAGCGTCTATTGTTTTGTGACATGGGAGGATAATTACCCCCTTTGTAAGGCCATGGTCGACCACGACCATGACAGAATCAAATCTGTGGGATACGGGGAGATCCGTGATTAAATCAATGGACACCTGCTGGAAAGGTTGTGTGGCCTCACTGTGGAGTGGCGTGAGAGAGGGTACTGTGGGATGGGTATTCACCTTATGCGTCTGGCAGCGGGCACAACCGGTGACGAATTGGCGGATAAAGGTACCCATGCCAGGCCACCAATGGTCGCGCAAGACCAAATTCTGAGTGCGGAAGATGCCGCCATGACTGCCTGCCTCACTCTCATGAAGGGACCGCACAAGGTCCGACCAGGCCGGTTCTGGAATGTAGAGGCAATGGTGGAAGTATAACTTGCCATCCTTGTAGAGCCAGTTGGCGGCGGCGGCCCGAGGGAAGCCGGGGGTGTTGTCGTACAGGGCCTCCAAGGCGCGCTGCACAACGGGATCGGTGGAAGAGGAGGCGGCCATCTTGGAGGCAAGGGCAACATCGAGGGCCCAGACAAAGAGGTGGTCGAGGAGGAGTGTGGTGGTGGTATTATCGTTAGAGGTATCTACCTCATCGCAACGAGAGAGTGCATCGGTGGGGCCCATCTGGGTGCCAGGAACATTGTGGTAGTGCAGGTCGAAATCCTGCAGGAACATCACCCATCGAGCTTGATGGCGAGAGAGTTTTTGGGGTTGACGGAAGTACGTCAGGTTCTTGTGGTCAGTAATGACCGTCACGGAGTGGCCAGTGCCACGGAGATAATGATGCCATTCCTCGAGGGCGTGGATTACAGCGAGTAACTTGCAATCGTAGATATCATAGTTGCGCTCGGCAGAGGAAAGGGTTTTGGACAAATAGGCACACAGGTGAAGGTTCCCGTTGCCATCGTTCTGCATTAGTACTGCTCCAGTAGCAGTAAGGGAGGCATCAGTTATGACAGTGAAGGGTTTAGTGACATCGGGCATTGCAAGCACTGGTTGCTGTAGGAATGAGGACTTGATTTTCTGGAACACTTGTTCACAGATGGGGGTCCAATCCCATTTGGCTCCTTTCT
>JBBPTL010000354.1:0-14061 GCA_038094095.1 Boletus putidus
ATTCAGCATGGTCTGTGCGCAGTTTTGACAGTATAAATACGCCCAGTAATCTACCCTGTACCTCAGACTAGATCTACTTGGGAATTCTATCTCTTTCCTTGTAACTCGCTGCTTGAGTCTGTCTCTCACAGTCTTTCTTCGTCTCACCCCAAACTCAGAACTCTTGACTTCATCTCTGTGACGTCGTCTCGACCTTATCAGAACTCTCAACATTGTCACTGTGACTTCATCTTGACTAGAACTCTCGACTTAGACACTATCCAAGTCTACGCTCATTCCTACCCGGACCAAGCATAACAGTTTCAAGGGCAGGGAGGAAAGTCTTTCCCATTGGCAGATAAGCCCTTGGTTCATATCCAAGGATAAGGGAGAAAGGGGATTTTCCAGTGACGGAATGAATGGTGGCGTTATGGGAAAATTTGGCCATTGGGAGAAGATCTGCCCATCTGTCGGGCCTTCCATCGCAAAAGATGCGGAGATAGGTTTCAAGTTCTTGGTTCACTCGTTCAGTTTCGCCATCGGTCTGAGGATGGTAGGCGGAGGAGAGGGCGAGGTCATATTTTAGGAGGCGGGAGAGCTCTTTGGTGAAGGCAGAGGCAAACTGAGGTCCTCGATCTGAGATGCAGCAGTTGTGAAGACCAAAACGAGTGAAGACTCGTTCAAAAAAGAGCTTGGCGACGCCCGCAGCATCTATTGTTTTGTGACAAGGGAGGATAATTACCTCCTTCGTAAGGCCATGGTCGACCACGAGCATGACAGAATTAAATCCCTGGGATACGGGGAGATCCGTGATCAAATTGATGGATACTTGCTGGAATGGGTGGGTGGCCTCGCTGCGGAGTGGCATGAGAGAGGGCACTGTGGGATGGGTGTTCACCTTATGTGCTTGGCAACGGGCACAACCGGTGATGAAACGGCAAATAAAGGTGCCCATGCCGGGCCACCAATGGTCGCGTGAGACCATATTCTGGGTGCGGAAGATGCTGCCATGACCTCCTGCCTCACTCTCATGTAGGGATCGTACGAGGTCCAAGCGGGCTTGCTCCAGAACGTAGAGACGGTGGCAGAAGTATAACTTGCCTTCCTCATACAGCCAGTCAGCAGTGGCAGCACAGGGAAAACCGGGGGTGTTGTCGTAGAGGGCCTCGAGGGCTTTCTGAACGACAGGATCTGTGGAGGAGGAGACAGCCATTTTCGAGGCAAGCGCGACATTGAGGGCATGCACGAAGAGATGGTCTGGGAGGAGGGTGGTGGCGATATTGTCATTAGAGGTGTCAATCTCATCACATTGAGAGAGTGCATCGGCAGGGCCCATCTGGGTGCCTGGAATGTTGTGGTAATGCAGGTTGAAGTCCTGCAGGAACATAGCCCATCAGGCTTGTTGTCGAGAGAGTTTTTGAGGTTGACAGAAATATGTCAGATTCTTGTGGTCAGTAATGACTGTCACGGGGAGACCAGTGCCATGGAGATAATGTTGCCACTCTTCGAGGGCGTGGATAATGGTGAGTAATTCTTGATCATAGATGTCGTAGTTTTGCTCGGCTGAAGAGAGAGTTTTGGATAAGTAGGCACACAGATGAAGATTCCCATTGCCGTCGTTCTGCATAAGTACTGCACCAGTGGCAGTAAGGGAGGTGTCATCGTGACGGTAAAGGGTTTGGTGGTGTCGGGCATAGCGAGCACCGGCTGTTGTACAAATGAGGACTTTATTTTCTGGAACGCCTGTTCACAGATGGGGGTCCAATCCCATTTGGCTCCTTTCTTGGTTAAGTCGTGGAGGGGGCGAGCAATCACAGAGAAATTCATAATAAACCTGCAATAAAAATTGCAGAAACCAATAAACGATTGGACTGCTTTGACACTGGTGGGGGAGTTCCATTCCTCAATGGCATGGAGTTTGGTGGGGTCCATTTTGACCTGTCCTTCCTTGACAACCATGCCAAGGTACTCGACTTCAGCGGCATTGAAGGAGCATTTCTCGAGCTTTAGAAAAAGCTTATGTTCACAGAGTCGTTCCAGGACTCGTCGGGTTCTCTCTTCGTGGGCTGTGGTGTCTTTCAAATGGATGAGGAGATCGTCCATGTAGATGACGAGCCATCCTTCTGCCATGAGATTGCCGAAGATATGGTCCATGAGAGCCTGGAACGTGGCAGGGGAGTTGCAAAGACCAAAGAACATAACCGTTGGTTTGAACAGTCCGAACGGTGTAATGAATGCAGCCTTCCATCGATCATTAGGTTTAATGAGGACGTTGTTGTATCCCCATTGGATGTCCATCTTGGTGAAGACAGAAGATCCCTTGAGGCGATCGACAAGGTCCGAGATGAGAGGGAGGGGGTAGGCGTTCTTTACCGTGTGGGAAATGAGGTAACAGTAATCCTGGCATGGGTGGAGGGAGCCATCTTTCTTTGGTACAAAGAAGAATGGGGCGGCTTGTGGGGACTTTGATGGGGTGATTTTCCCAGAAGCAAGATGTTCATCAATGAACGCCTTGCAGGCTTCAGCTTCCTTTGGGTTCAGGGGATAAGCTTTAGCGACTTTTGGCATGAAGTCCTTGTTGAGGTCGATGGCATGGTCAAAGCTTTGGGAAGGGGGAAGTTCATCAATTGTCTTTTTCTCAAAGACATCAGCAAAGTCCTTGTAAGTGTCAGGTGAAACAACCCATAAACCCGTGAGGGTCCATAGGCCGCACCCGAACCGTAAAGTAAAAGAATAATAAGAGACACCGCAGCGTAGACCCAAAGGTCGAGCGGGTCAAGCGGAGTTGCATCATTGACGTGGACACGAGAAGCGTTGGCTGCCTCGGCAACGTAAGGGGCAGCGTCATCAGCCATCACCTGTAGGTAGCAACTTCGGCTGATAAGATAAGTGAATGTGGGGATGAGCTTCGTGTCAAATGGATTCAAGGGGGAGAACCAAGTGAACTAGACTGGAGGATGTCCACCCTAGCACTTGGGGTTTATATACTAAATAAGTGTATGTACATGTTTGTACATATAGGGGGACATGCGATGCGCATGAGGCGCAGAGATTAAATACGAGTGTAAAACATAAGGCGAAACATGAGGGAAACATACAGTAAACATGTGTGAAACATGATGCGGTGGCAGCATATGAAAAGGGAGTGTGATGGGTGCTCAATAGGTGAGGCACCTAAGAGAAATGAATAGAATAAGTGAGGTGTCCATGAGGTGCGAATAAAGAATGAAAAGGAGCCTGTGTCCATGAGGGACAAGCAAGGCTAGGATCTAGAGTGATCAGTAGTCAATACTGTCGCGATAAGATAAGATAAAGAGAAACGAAAAGAAAAGACAAGTCCGTTAGGGGCTAGGGGCCGTAACCGTAACATCAGGTAGTACTACCTTGGGCTTTTCTTCTTTCATAGCAAGGTCGGTGGAGAGGGTGGTGCGGCATATGGGGTATGTGTTCTGAGCGCTTCACTCTACACATTTCTTCCAGAGGCGGGCTGTCTTGGCATCTGGGTCTAGATCAAGGTATCGCACCAGGTATCTCTGGGCGATGTTTTGGGGAGAATCGTGGCGGGGTTTCTTTGGTTGATTTGGGATTTCTACTTTCCCAGTGGCCCAATTGATGATGGGTTGGCTTCACGAAGCCAAGGGAGTCCTAAGATGATGTTTTCTTTTCCACAGTTGAGGACAAGAAAGTCTCATTTCTCTTCTACTTTGCCAATGCGAACGAACAAAGTGGTTTTGTGGCGTATAACGCCTCCTTGGTTGGACGTTCTGTCCACGTTTTGAGCTTTCAGCGGCTTCTGGAGTTGCTCCATCAGGAGTCTCCTTTGTTTGACCAGGTCTCGGTCAATAAAACATCCTGTGGCACTGCTGTCAATCAGCGCAGTGACGTCGACGACTTGCGCATTCTCCCATGCGTATAGTAAGAGTGGTATTTGAATTGATTGGGCATGTCTATCTGATACAAATACAGGAGCAATGATTTGAGGAGGAGAAGGCGTTGAAACTTCCCTCCTTTCTAAAAATCCTTGGGCCATTCATCGGCCACTACCGTTGCTGTGACAGTTTCCTTGTCTTCTTCGTCTTCTTCGAAGCAGGCCTTGAGTACTTTGAGTACCTGTTACGATTCGCCCCTGTTTCTTTTCTTTGCTTACGAATTCTCTACCTTGATGACTAATCCGGTGCCACCCGGAACTCTCCTATTCTTTCTCTGTTGTTCTACAACGTTCCATAGGATTCTCATCCTATTTTTACCATTATCATGCCATAGCTTTTCTCTCTTATTCAGCATGGTCTGTGCACGGTTTTGACAGTATAAATATGCCCAGTAATCTACCCTGTACTTCAGACTAGATCTACTTGGGAATTCTACCTCTTTCCTCATAACTCACTGCTTGAGTCTGTCTCTTGCAGTCTGTTACGCTTGGTCCGGGTAGGAACGAGCGTAGACTTGGATGAGGTCTAAGTCAAGAGTTCTGGTCAAGACGAAGTCGAGGTGATGACGTCGAGAGTTCGAGATAGGGCCGAGACAACGTCACAGAGATGAAGTCAAGGGTTCTGAGTTCTGGTGAGACGAAGAAGGACTGCGAGAGACAGACTCAGGCAGCGAGTATGAGGAAAGAGGTAGAATTCCCAAGTAGATCTAGTCTGAGGTACAGGGTAGTCTACTGGGCGTATTTATACTGTCAAGGCTGCGCATGGACCATGCTGAATGAGGGAAGAAAGCTATGGCGTGATAATGATAAAGATAGGATGAGAATCCTATAGAACGTTGTAGAACAACAAGGAAAGAATAAGAAAGTTCCGGGTTGCACTGGATTAGTCATCAAGGTAAGTGATTCGTAAGCAAAAGAAAAGAGATAGGGGCGAATCGTAACATTACCCCCTTTGTACATTGAAAAATACCACTTTGTCAAGTAAACGGAAGTAAAAGTAGAGCCCCATGAGGTCAAGGCTGGGCGTGTCAGAGGGGAAATGAGTACAGCGAGTGAGGGGAGGAGCGATGAAGTTTCTAGCATTTGAGCGGGTAAGAACACGGGGGCGGAGGATTGGACGAGCCATAACACCAGGAGTATGTGGTATGAATATGTTTATGGGAGAGGTTGGACTTGGGAGGGAAGACCTTTGGTCGAACCTTTTTATAATCCTCTAAGACATCCTTGGCACTTCCTAAGTTCTGTTCGGGTTTCCAGGAGTTGTCAGACGTGGGATATCCTTTCCACTTAATCAGGAATTCTCATCTAGACGGGTTCTGCGATGTCATAAGACAGCTTCCACTTCGTAATGTTCTTCGCCTTGTATTAGATCAGGCGGTGGTAGAGGGAAGTTCGGTCCGTGTTCAGCATTTTCTTTGTATGGGGATAGGAGGGAAGCATGGAACGTGTTGTGGATTCTCCACATTTTGGGGAGGCATAGTCGATACGTGATCGGAGATAGGACATCGGAGATGGTGAAGGGTCCTTCTCGCTTTAGAGCAAACTTTGGATTTTCTATGTTTCGGCGGAGATTGCGAGCTTCCAGCCATACTTTGTCTCCTTTCTGGAATGGAGTGAAGGGTTGTCTAGAGCGGGCTTTCATGACTTGTCTGGCCAGTTCATGAGATGCTAGTGCTTCATTATGGGCGGAGGAGAGGACTCTGAGGCATTCTTCTACCGCAGGGACGTTGGATTCAGAGATGATCGTAGGAAGGGGACGGGGTTCATATCCCATCATGAGATAGAATGGGGATTGATTTGTTACAGAATGCGGGCTGTGATTGTGTGCGAATTTAGCGTGGAAAATCATTTTGGCCCAAGTAGAAGGATTGTTTCCGCAGAAGATCCGGAGGTAGGTTTCGACTTCTTGGTTGACTCGTTCAGTTTCGCTGTCAGTCTGAGAGTGATATGCAGTGGAAAGGGATAGGTTGTAGCCAAGGAGCTTGGCAAGTTGTCTGGTGAAGGCTGAGGCGAACTGGGGGCCTCGGTCAGAGATGATCTTTTCATAGAGTCCGAATCTGGCGTAGACTTTCTTGAAAAAGAGAAAGGCGATGCCTTCTGAGTCGATGGTTCTCTTAGTGGGGCAAAGAATTACCCCCTTCATAAGCCCATGGTCAACCACAACCAATAGTGTGTCAAAGCCCCCGGAAAGGGGGAGGTCGGTGATCAAATCGCAGGAGATCTGCTGGAATGGCCGGGAGGCCGAGGAGGGAATTGGGAGAAGCGGAGGTGTCATGGGGTGAGTGTTGGCCTTGGCCTGCTGGCATAAGGCACAACCTTCAATGTATTTCCATACAAATGTTGCTAAGCCAGGCCACCAGAATTCCGCCGCAACAAGTTGGCGGGTTTTCAAATATCCAGGGTGGCCGGCAGTCGGGTGATCATGGTGTCGCTGTACAACAGAGCGGTGAAGGTCGGAGTTGTCAGGGATGTACACACGGACTTGGTAGGTCAGGACGCCCGCGTCATGTTGCCAGTCGGAGAGTCTAGACCGAAATCAGGCGGGAAGATCTTCCATGCTTTGTAGGGAGGATAGTACCAGGGGGTCGGTTGTGGAGGATTGGGAAATCTTGTCCCGGAGGGTGGTGTCAATGAGGTTAATGAACAGGTCATCTGGGAGGAGGGTGACGTTAACATTGTCATTGTCATCGGCAGGTACAAGGTCTGGTTGCTGTGAGAGGGCATCAGGGGCTGCCAAGTCTTTCCCAGGAACGTGGGAGATCTGGAGGTCGAAGTCGGTGATATCGAGCAGCCAACAGGCTTGGCGTCGATTGAGATTCTGGGGTTGTCGGAAGTGTTACAATTCGTCCTTATTTCTTTTCTTTGCTTACGAATCACTTACCTTGATGACTAATCCGGCGCAACCCGTAATTCTCTTATTCCTTCTCCGTTGTTCTACAACGTTCTATAGGATTCTCCTCCTATTTTTATCGTTATCACACCATAGCTTTCTTCCCTTATTCAGCATGGTCCGTGTGCAGCCTTGACAGTATAAATACACCCAGTAGACTACCCTGTACTTTAGACTAGATCTACTTGGGAATTCTATCTCTTTCCTTGTACTCGCTGCTTGAGTCTGTCTCTCGCAGTCTTTCTTTGTCTCACCGGAACTCAGAACCCTTGACTTCGTCTCTGTGACGTTGTCTCGGCCTTACCCAGAACTCTCGACATCGTCACCTCGACTTCATCTTGACCAGAACACTTGACTTAGACCTCATCCAAGTCCACGCTCGTTCCTACCCGGACCAAGCATAACAGGAAGTAGGTGAGGTTCTTGTGGTAAGTGAAGACCTGTACAGGAAACAGGGATCCGTGGAGATAGTGTCGCCACATTTTCAGGGCGCGGATGACCGCCAGAAGTTCTCTGTCGTAAATATCATAATTCCTTTCGGCCGAGCTGAAGGTCTGGGAGATGTATCTGCAAGGGTGCCATTCACCATTCGAATCCGTCTGGAGGAGGACTCCTCCAGTTGCATATTTCGAGGCGTCGGTGGTGATGGCGAATGGTTGGGTGAGGTCAGGCATGTGGAGCACTGGTTGGGAAAGGAAGGCTTCTTTGAGAGCCGAGAATGCTTCCTGACAGTGTGGGGACCATCCCCAGGGCATGTTTTTTTTGGTTAGGTCGAGGAGGGGTCGTGCGACGTTGGAGTATGAGGGGATGAACTGGCGATAGAAGTTGGCAAAGCCAAGGAATGAATGGACTTCCTTGACCTTCATGGGAACGGGCCAGTTGGCAATTCCCTTCAGCTTTACGGGGTCCATAGCGATTTCGCCTGGTTTCATTACCATTCCCAGATATTCGACTTCGTTGACTGCGAACTTGCACTTTTCTAGTTTCAAACATAAGTCCAGTTCTTTCATGCGTTGGAGAACGTGACAAGTATGTTCTTCATGGGTCTTCTCATCTGGGGAGAAGATGAGGAGGTTGTCCATGTAAATTACGAGCCATCCTTCGGCTATAAGGTCGCAGAAGGAGTCGTTCATGAATCATTGGAATGTTGGAGGGGAGTTGGTCAATCTGAAGAACATGACATTAGGTTCGAAGAGTCCTTTGTGGGTGATGAAGGCGGCTTTCCATTGGTCGCCTTCTTTGATTCAGACGTTGTTGTATCCCCATCTGACATCTGTTACGATTCGCCCCTATTTTATTTTTTTTTACTTACGAATCCTTTACTTGGATGACTAATCTGGCACAACCTGGAACCTTCTTATTCTTTCTACGTTGTTCTACAACGTTCTATAGGATTCTCATCCTATCTTTATCACACCATAGCTTTCTTCCCTTATTCAGTATGGTCCGTGCGCAGCCTTGACAGTATAAATATGCCCAGTAGACTACCCTGTACTTCAGACTAGATCTACTTGGGAATTCTACCTCTTTCCTCGTACTCGCTGCTTGAGTCTGTCTCTCGCAGTCTTTCTTTGTCTCACCAGAACTCAGAACCCTTGACTTCGTCTCTGTGACGTTGTCTTGGCCTTATCCAGAACTCTCGACGTCGTCACCTTGACTTTGTCCTGATCAGAACCCTTGACCCAGACCTTATCCAAGTCTATGCTCGTTCCTACCTGGACCAAGTGTAACAACGTCGAACTTGGTGAAGACCTTTGCGTCCTTTAGTTTGTCGACGAGGTCGGAGATAAGGGGAAGGGGGTATGCGTCTCAGATGGTATGTTAATTGACGTAGCGATAGTCCTGACAAGGGCGAAGTCCTCCATCCTTCTTTTTGACGAAGAAGAAGGGGGATGCTTGGGGGGATTTCGAAGGTCTAATCTTTCCAGTTCGAAGATTTTCGTCGAGGAAGTCTTCGGTTGCTTGTTTTTCATCAGGGGAGAGGGGATAAACTTTTCCAACTTTTGGAACGAAGGAGTCGTTCAGATGGATGGCGTGGTTGTAGGGTCTGGATGGGGGAACATGGTCAGTGGCTTCTTTTTCAAAGATGGAAGCGAATTCTGTGTAGGCGGGGGGGAGTACGGGTTTCGGTTTCATTCTTTTGGCTTCTTGGGCTAGTTTGGTGGATCTGGTAATCCTGGCAATTCGTTTGCCAGTATATGTATTTGGAAAATAGCGGGTGGTGGACTTCATGATTTGTCCGATATGGTAGTGGGCGACTGCTCACTCCATATATTTGTCTTCCTCTTCATATTTGAGGTAGTCAAAGAGTCGGGCCCGTTGAACTTGGTTTAGGTTAATGTGATGGGGAATTCGGGCCTTTTTCTTGGTGGTTTTTGAGGTGTAGCTGGCTCATCCAGCAGCATGGGTAAAATAGAGGTTGAGGGATTTATCTAGCTTTTCATCGATCTCGACAGTCTTCTTTCTCCAGTCGATTTTCAGGTTGGTGGCTTTCAGCCACGGGTGTCCTAGAATAATGTTTTTGCGTCCGAGGTGGAGAACATGGAGGAAAACTTTCTGTGTGATGGTACCGATTTTAATAAAGAGGGAGGTAGAGAATTTAATGTCTCCTCCTTTGTTCGGGGAGTGGTTGGTGTTTCGAGCTTTGATCGGAGAGGGGAGTTGTTCGGTGGGGAGTTTGTTTTTCTGGATGAAGTTCCAGTCTATGCATGAGATTTCTGCACCGCTATCAATGAGGGCGGCAGTTTCGACAACTTTCAGGGTGCTGTTCGGGACAATAACCTGCAACGGGAGTTTGATAGAAGCAGATTTGGATTCGTCTACAAATATGGGAGCACATGTTACAAAAGATGAGGAGGAGACTTGCGTTGAAGAAGTTCCTCCAATTAAAAATCCCTCTTGTTTTTGACGTAGAGGTGGGAGACGAAAGCTTCATCGTCTTCATCGTCCGAGTCCTCTACTTCTTCTAACCTGGGGAGGTTTTCATCGTCGCCCTTGGTCACTTCTCTGACCTTCTTTTCACGACTTCCTCCGTTTTGTCGGGCCTGGTCGTGGTTGGGGCAGTCCTTGATAAGTCCTGGCTTGCTACATTTGAAGCAGAGGCCTTTACGTCGGTGTTCTTCCTTCTGGGACGGGGATAGTTTAATAGCATCTACGTCCATGGTGTTTGGGTCTTTTTCTTCCTTCCTGGAAGGGGTGGTGTCATAGTAATGGTTGGGGCGGTATGAGGTTTTCTTCCGCTTGTCTTTGTCATGGTGGCGGGCTGCGATAGCGTTGGCCTTCTTCTTTTGGCAGGAGAAGAGGAGGGCCTTCTCGTACCATTCGTCAATAACTGTAGGTACTTTGTCCATGGCGTAGATTCGCCCAGAGAAAGCGGGGGAGAGTCCTGCCGAAAAGTATTCGATGAGGATCGTGTCGTCGGTGGTGCCACTGAGTGCAGCGTTCTTTCTAAAGTCGGCTAGGTATCCAGCCAAGTCATTTTCCATGCGTAGGGTCCAGAGATTGGATAACGCTTCTCCTTTTGAGTCGGAGTTCTTGAATGCTTTGTCGAAGCTGGTGATAAAGTCTTTCATCGTCCCAAAGGACGGAGGGGATGCCGTGAGGCAGTTTCGTCGATATGTGGTGGCCCAAGAGAGGGCCGACCCTTTCTTCATATGTGACAATGCAAAGGCGACCTTCTTGTTGTCATTGTCGTATACATCATTGTTGACTAATAAGTAGGACTGGACGGCGAGAAGCCATGACTCAGCCTTGTTGTAGTCGCCATCAAAGGCATCAGGGGAACCAATTTTAAGTTCGGTTGCTTTCTGGTGGGACATACTGCTATGAGGTGGGGGTGCGAAGGGTGCGAATGGGGTGAGGATTGGTGTTGGAGTTTCTGGGGAGCGGGGTGTCGGAGGGACAGGAAGGTGGAGTGTGGATAGTTCGTGGGCTAGGTGGAGATTGTCCTCGTTTTGGACAGTAGTCTCTTCTTCAGTTCCGATGGGGTAGTCCTCGTCGGATTCGGAGGGGTCTGAGGGGAGAGAATCGGCTTCTTCTTCTGAGGAAGGAGGTGGGGGGGAGGATATGCGGAGGTGCGGGTAGCGTCTGCCCGAAGGGACAGTGGAGAATCAGTCTGTGTTTCAGGACGTAATGGTGGCTCACTGGGTAGTGGCGGTCGTTTAGTAGAGACTAGATCTTTTGTTACGCTTGGTCCGGGTAGGAACAAGTGTAGACTTGGATGAGGTCTAAGTCAAGAGTTCTGGTCAAGATGAAGTTGAGGTGACGACGTCGAGAGTTCTGGATAGGGCCGAGACAACGTCACAGAGACGAAGTCAAGGGTTCTGAGTTCTGGTGAGACGAAGAAGGACTGCGAGAGACAGACTCAGGCAGCGAGTATGAGGAAAGAGGTAGAATTCCCAAGTAGATCTAGTCTGAGGTACAGGGTAGTCTACTGGGCGTATTTATACTGTCAAGGCTGCGCATGGACCATGCTGAATGAGGGAAGAAAGCTATGGCGTGATAATGATAAAGATAGGATGAGAATCCTATAGAACGTTGTAGAACAACGAGGAAAGAATAAGAAAGTTCCAGGTTGCGCTGGATTAGTCATCAAGGTAAGTGATTCGTAAGCAAAAGAAAAGAGATAGGGGCGAATTGTAACACAGTCCTTCTTCATCTCACCCGAACTCAAAACTCTTGACTTCATCTCTGTGACATCATCTCGACCTTATCAGAACACTCGACGTCGTCACTTCGACTTCATCTTGACTAGAACCCCTTGACTTAGACCTCATCCAAGTCTACACTCGTTCCTACCCAGACCAAGCGTAACAGTACCTCATCCTGAGGTACATTTCTCTTCCTAAGCTCTTCAATGTATTGCCCCATGGGAGAGGGACGAGGGGTTGCTGGAGCGGGGGTATACGTGGCCCTTATTCTCTGTGGGTTGCGAGGTGGGCGGGGAGGTGCGGGTGGTCCAGATCAGCGGGGATGGTTGGAGGAACGACAGCCTACTTGATGACATACAAAGCACTTGTTGTCTTTCATGTAAGCGGCGCGCTGGACAGGCATGAGACGGACGGTGTCTACGTCCATTGCATTTGGGTCTCGTCGAGGTCAGGAGGACCCTTGGTTAAAGGGGATAAAGGCCCTTCCAGCCAAGAGATCATCAATACGACGGATCTGAGAGTGGAATTGAGATGCTTTCTCAATCCATCCAGCGAGAGTGGTGGGGACAGTTTCGATGGAGAGGACCATCCTAGAGATGTGGGGGTGGAGACCTTTGATGAACCACTCAATGAGAGCATTTTGGTCTGCGATCTTGGTTTTGGCGGCGAGTAATTGGAATTCCGAGACATAGTTCTCGAATCCATTCTTCTTGTCTCTGAAGTCTTGCCTGAGATTTCCCATCTCTATATGGGCTCGGGCAGACACATCATAGGGCACGAAAGCAGCTTTGAATGCGTCAAAAAACTTATCAAAGGTTTTATCTCCTTCTGGTACTGTGGTATCGGCAACCTTGAGGTACCATCCTTCAGTGAAGTCCTGTCCACGTCCTTTGCTCATCTTATTGAGACACGTGAGGAGCTTGGCTTGGTCATTATATAGACCATTGTTCATCTGAAAATATGCCTTCATGGCAAGAATCCATCGGCTAGCCTTGGTGGCCTCGTCAGAAAAGTCGTCAGGTAGACCAGCCTTTATTTCTGAAGTGCGGGATGACATTTCTGCTTTGTTGTCAATGTCGGGGAGGGTGATGTCTTCGTCAGGCGGCGGAAGTATAGCTGGGACAATGCAGGGCATGGGAAAGTCGGCAGGGGTAGAGTATTGGTTGGATTGATAATGATAATCAGTCCCTTCCGTAGGTATGGAGTAGATAGGGTATGGCGAGCGGGATGGGGCGCGGATGTTGCGACGGAAAGAAATGTTGGGCAGAGGGGAGCAGCTTTACTGCATAATAGCAGAGGCGAAAGTTCAGCTAGTTCTTTTGTTACGCTGACACACAAGAAACCTAGTCTGAAAGCTGGCACTTGAGTGTAGCCAGAAGACACTAGAGAAGTTGTTATGGTTACGGCCCCTGTCTGTCAATGGACTTAGTCATGTCTTTCTTTTCTTTTTATCTTATCTTATCGCGACAGTATTGACTACTGATCGCTCTAGACTTTTGTCTTGCTTGTCCCTCATGGACACAGGCTCCTTTTCATTCTTTATTCGCGCCTCATGGATGCCTCATTTACTTTATTCATTTCTCTTAGGTGCCTCACCTATTGAGCATCCATCACGCTCCCTTTTTGTTACGAGTATTTCTTTTCCTTCTATTAACTATGACTGGGACTTAGTCTTCGGACTACAGCTACATGGGGGATAGCCCCTATGTATTATGCTTACATCATTTTATCTTACATCAGCATTCACTTCAACTTCTTCTAGAATGTTCTCCTTGCTACAATCCAGACTTCTCGCGGGTAGCGCCATTATCCTCATTTATCCACATGGTCCGTGTACGATACACAGCCGCATGGTCTGTGCGCCATTCCCAACCCTATATAAAGGGTCATATTCTGTACAGATAACTCCCCAGCTAGTTCTACGCACCTTGTGCTAGTAATCTAGTCTCCTTCCAGATCTCTTGTGTGCGCACTCAAGTCTGAGTTTTCCTTCACTTTCACAAAGTGTCCTCTGGCTACACTTCGAGTGCCAGCTTCAGACTAGGTTCTACGCGCATCAGCGTTATTTGTATTGTTCCATGTTACAAAAGAACTAGCTCTACTCTTGCTTCTGCTATTACGCAGTAAAGCCGCTCCCCTCTGCCCATCATTTCACGCTGTCACCAATTCCGTGTACCGTCCCGCTCCCCATCCCCCACACCATCCGAATACCTCTCCAACACTCCTACCCCTAGGACCGTTCCTACTATCCTCCCTCCTCTAGACGAAGATATCACCCTACCTGGTGACGACGACGTTGACATGGCAACCCGCACAGCCGAGATTAAGGCTGGTCTACCCGATGACTTCTCCGGCGAGGCAAACGACGCTAGCCGATGGATGTTGGCCATGACGGCCTACTTTACTATGAATAGCACTTACTATAACGAGCTCGCCAAGATCCTCATGTGCCTTAACAAAATGAGTAAAGGACGTGGACAGGACTTCGCCGAAGGATGGTACATCAAAATCGCAGATGAAGCCATCCCAGAAGAAGATAAGACGTTCAACAAGTTCCTTGACGTGTTCAAACAGGCCTTCATACCTTATGACGTGTCCGCCCGAGCCCGTATCGA
>JBBPTL010000355.1:2472-14057 GCA_038094095.1 Boletus putidus
GAAATGAAATGAAATGAAATGAAATGAAATGAAATGAAATGAAATGAAATGAAATGAAATGAAATGAAATGAAATGAAATGAAATGAAATGAAATGAAATGAAATGAAATGAAATGAAATGAAATGAAATGACTAAGTCCATTGATAGACAGGGGGCGTAACTGTGACAGAAGTGAAATTGCAGATAAAAATGCGAAGGACACCACATGTACCCAGAAATCCGTGGACCTGAGAGACAGTAGCGCACTCTGGCCAGTCCTGGATTTTCTGTACCTTGGACTCGTGGGGTATGCGACCCTTGAAGGTACACTTGTGCCCAATGATAGTAGTGTCAGGCGCGGCAAGGACAAATTTCTTGGCGGAAACCGTCATGCCCACATTTGTAACGTGTAAGGCTACAAATAACGCTAATGCGCTAGAACCTAGTGACAAGAGAGCACTCTAAGGTGGCTCTAGACCTATTGGATGAGGGGGATTCCTATACCAGGTGAGACACACCAAGGTACTTGGAAAAGGGCAACTAGATTCCAGGCAAGAATGCGTAGAACTAGCTGGGGAGCTAGATACATGAAGGTGCCCTATATATATGTACTGTATAGGTGCACGGACCAAGCTGTGTCCCTCGATAAAGATAGAGACGACGTCATAGATAAGCCATGACGTCAGAGATAACCGATAAGAGTCCAGGCCAGAAGGTGAAGGTAAGGGGCCGGGACCATGCTGTAAAGATAAGGGTCTAGACCGAAGATAAGAGATAAAGGTCTAGACCATGCAAAGATGAAAGGCAGAACGTTCCACAGATCACGTGATGATCGGTGATTCCCGTGCTCGTGGGAATACGCTAGGTGGCGTGAGAACCGATTGGTAATCCGGTCTAGAACCGTCGATGTAAAGTGTCTGTGGGCCGAGCCCAAAAGTAAACGCAAAGTGAAGTGAAGAAAATGGTAGTCCAAGCAGAACTGTAACAACATTCTGTAAATGCTGTAAAATGCGATGAATGACTATGAGGTGCTCCCATATGAAGCGGTGAATGCCTGCGTTCTCAGGAATGGTCTTGTATGAGCCATCCTCGAGCTGGTAGCGTGTTTTGCCCGATTTGATTGGAAGATCGTCGACGAAGGGCATAGTATATTTGGGGATTTCTGCTTGTAAAATGAAACATATGTCAGCTTGGTACATTTGTACCGCATTCAAATGACCCATAGGAATGGTAGTAAGCCTAAGAGGGCCCATAGTGCAATTAAAACTTGTCATGTCGCCCGAGTCGACGTGTAGCGGGCGCTGATCATAACCTGCGAAGAGGTCCATCATGCCATACACTGCATGACCTGCGAATGACTCTGCAAAATGTTCGACAAAAGGTGGCGTGGAAGCGTCGCAGATGGTCACCGCATTCAGGGGCTGAAGATCATGGACGAGTCTAAAACTCTTTCCATCCCCTTTGAGTACGCAGAACCAGCGCGATTGATAAGCCACAGTAGAGGGCTCATAGACACCAGACGCGATGCGATCTTTGATAATTTGGATCGCATCTTTCTTGAATTGCTGGGGGAACTGGGATATTGCGCAACACCCAGGGAGTGTGCAGAATGGTCGGGATTTTCACCGGTGGGAAGTATCACTCATCAAAATGACCTTGCTCTGTAGGAACCCAAGTGAAGGCCATTTCATGGATGCAAACTATCCAGCGCACGAGTTTGAGCTCTTCCGGCCAGAGCCATTTAGCGGGGTCGAGGTCGAGCGCATCCGCATGCTCTTGGGTAAGGCGGATACCTGGGATGAAGTCAGGGGGATGAAATGGTAGAGGCACAAGCCCAGCTAGTGGGTTGTCCGGTAATCGGTGAATGATGCGAAACTCTTCGCTAATAGGGGCCGCGACTGGGTGAACCTTTTTAGCAACTGGCTTATATGCCATAGAATGATGAAAGCGGTTTTTGGGATCAAAAGGGATTGTGTCAATGACCAGTGTATAGACCAGGGCGTGACGTGAAATGTCAAATGAATAAGATGATAACAGTGCAAATACACTGTCAGGAAGTAGAACCGATTGTGCAGAAGTAACATATTTGTAGTTGGGTGACAAAGCCATGGATGCGGCATAGGATGTCCTGCGCGCATCACGCGCGAAATGCGCGGATGATGAGCGGAGCATAAGCGATGAGAGGAAAGGAAAAGGAAAAGGGAAGGGATTGTGAGACAGAGAGATGTGAGAAGAGGGAAGCATAGCGACATCTTTTAGGGAATCTCCCCTGCTGTATGATGGATCATCGAGACCTAAAAACCCACTTCAAGCACTGCCTGATGATTGGCACATTGAATGCACTTCTTGCAACATGGGCACCCCTCCGTCCAAGGACTGTAACGTGGAACGATACAAATGACGCTGACGAGCATAGAACCTAGTCAAGCTGCCACTCAAGTGTAGGCAGAGGACACTTAGGAAAGGATAAGGGGACTCAGACTCAAGTGCGCACACAAGAGATCTGGAAGAGACTAGATTGCTAAGCACGATGTGCGTAGAACTAGCTAGGGAAATAGTGGTACAGATATGCCCCTTTATATAGGGGAGGGAAGTGCGCACAGACCATGTGGCTGTGTATAGTACACGGACCATAGAGACCAAGTAAGGATGAGCGGCGCTACCCGCGAGAAGATATGAACTGTAGCAACTGGAATGTTCTAGAGAATGGTGAAGGGAATGCTGATGTAAGGTAAAATGGTGTAAGCATAATGATACACAGGGGCTATCCCCCATGTAGCTGTAGTCCAAAGACTAAGTCCCAATCATAGCGAGAAGAAAAGAAAGAAGTAATCGTAACAAGGACGGGTTGGAATTTTATACTCTTTCCCCGAATTGGGGTCTCTAAGTGAGATAGTCTGACCTCCACCGGGGAAATCATTCATAGTAGCGCTCAAAAGACAATGAAAAGGTCTCCCAAGGAGGAGTTTGAAGTTGGCGCGAGCCAGAACTTGGACCTGGAGGCAAACCTGCCCCGTTCCGAAGTTGAGCAGCAGGTTTTCTAAAACCCCCAAGGTCGCATCTGTGTTGGTGTTAGCCGATGACATAGTCATAACATGATCTGATCGGATAGGCAACTCTAAGGTCTCCCATATGCGCTTTGGCATCACGAAGATTTCCAACCCTGAATCGAGGACACAGGTAATATTCCTGTCTGTCCCGCTAACCTTCGCTTCAAGACAGCACAAGGGTAGGTTGTGATGCACCACAATGAGTCCATCATCGTTCCGAATAATGCGGTCTCGAACTTGCGCTCAACCAGTCCTGGATCGCGACCGGCGAGCTCATTAACATGAACGAGACTAGAGGTTACCCTCTTTGTAGTAGTCAGGTCCCTAAACTGCTTCCGAAATTCTGGAGAAACAGCAAAGAGATCTCTGACAGGGACTGTTACGGTTACGGCCCCTAGCCCCTGAATGGACTTGTCGTTTTCCTTTCTTTCCTTTTATCTTATCTTATCGCGACAGTATCAACTACTGATCGCTCTAGATCTCAGCCTTGCTTGTCCCTCATGGACACAGGCTCCTTTTCATTCTTTATTCGCGCCTCATGGACGCCTCACTTATTCTATTCATTTCTCTTAGGTGCCTCACCTGTTGAGCACCCATCACACATTCCTTTCATATGCTGCCACTGCCTCATGCAAGCATCATGTTTACCGTATGTTTCCCTCATGTTTTGCCTTATGTTTCACACTCGTATTTAATCTGCGTGCCTCACGCATGTCGTATGTAAACCCTATGTACCAAACATGTACATACATCTCTATAGTATATAAACCCCAAGTGCTAGGCTGGACGAACTCCAGTCTAGTTCACTTGGGTATTTTCCCTTAAAGCCCTTGCTTGACTCCCCTTCTCTCTCTCTACCATCCTTCCTAGAACAAGTGGCCTGTAGACCTTTATTGGTTTTAAGGTTGTTTCAGGGACAGGCACACTGGTATCCAGTACATGCTCCAAAATGTGCTTGGGAGCTGCGTCATCCTCGAGAGGGAAAGAGTACCTGTATTGCCCCATAGGAGGATAGGAAGGAGTAGTGTTAGCATTGGACGGTTTAGGTGGAATATTACTTGGCGCCGTAGCCAGCGCTGGTTTGAGACTAGTCGTTCCTGCGGACTCGGATGGATATCCGCGGGTAATGGGTGGTGGTGTAGGAAGTTGAGTCGTAACCGAAGGAGTAGTTGCCTTCTTCGCTTGCTGTATTTCTGGAGAGACGATCTCTTCTGATACAGAAGCAGCTCGAGACTGAGGTGCTGTAGCGCGCGGCGGGACAGCGACGCCGTCGAAGCGAGCACACTTGCCTTGCGACGCGTCCTTAGATGACCTGTCGGCTTGGAAGCTAGCCCAGGCGTGTGCGATATACAGCTGGAATTCTGGTTCAGCAACATTTAGGGAAGAAGAAACTTGTGCCGCAGCAACAAAAACAGAAGGGTCGATGTCCAGAATGGCATCAGTGTCTGGGTACGAGAGAGAGAATATCCCAGAGGTCATATGGGGCGGCGGTTCGCACACACCACTGCCTGACACAATTGGTGCTGCAGGAACGAGGGTAGAACCCCTCTCAGCTTCGAGGCAATCGACGCATTCCTTGATACATGTTGACCCAGGATAATGAGGGATACGAGCCCCATCAGGAAGGTAAAGGCGTCCGTCTGTCCTGCAGGTTACCCTACCCACGGATAGATATGCTTGGCATTGTGCGCATGTGTGCGTATAGTGATTGGCGTCGCCACAGAACCCACAACCAAAGTTGCGTCGCTGGAACTGTTGAGCTTGGTTCTGGAACTGCTGCGCCTGGGTTGCCAAGTTGACCTCTGGTTTTATCTGAGGTATAGAGGACACAGTGGGTGGCGTAGTCATGGCGGTAGTCGAGGTTTGGCCATGCTGTCTGCGATGGGACAAATCTGGTGAGTGAGTTAATGTTATGCATAGTGGATCGAAAAGCAGATCCAGATAAGAGAAATTTCGCGGCAGTCATGACATCCGCAATAGGATATGGGTTGTCAGGATGAAGATCTGACTTCATGATTGCCAACCTCTGATGAATCCGCTCCTCCACTTCTGGCGGAAAACCCCTGAGAAAGAGGTCATCACGCTCAGAATCGGAAAGCTTCCTTGTCAAGATAAGAAGCGCCGTGATCTTAAGGAATTGACATTGATATTCCCCAAGATCCTCTTGGCTGCGCATAGTTTTAGTGCGATAGTCCTGAACAAGATATTGTAGGTCAGCGTGACAGTAGTGATTGTCGCCTTCGCAGCCAGGATACAACTCCTTGACTGCGGCGATGAACACGACCCAATCCACGGGAACAGCAGTCATCTCAGGTAATGACATACAAAGCACTTGTTGTCCTTCATGTAGGCAGCATGTTGTACTGGGGTGAGGCGGATGGCGTCAACGTCCATCGTGTTTGGGTCTTGTTGAGGACGGGAGGACCCTTGGTTAAAGGGAATAAAGGCCTGAGTTGGGAGTGGAATTGAGACGCTTTCTCAATCCATCCTTGGAGGGTGGTGGGAACAGATTCGACAGATAGGACCATCTGGGAGACGTGAGGGTGAAGTCCCTTGATGAACCACTCAATCAGTGCGTTCTGATCAGCGATCTTGGTCTTGGCGGCTAGGAGCTGGAACTCCGAGACATACTTCTCGAATCCCTCCTTCCGATCTCTGAAGTCCTGCCTGAGATTTCCCATATCAATACAGGCTTGGGCTGACATGTCATAGGGTATAAATGCTGAACGGAACACGTCAAGGAACTTGATGAACGTCTTATCTGCGTCCAAAATGTTGTCATCTGCTAGTTTGATGTACCAGCCTTTGGCGAAGTCCTGTCCACGTCCTTTGCTCATCTTATTGAGGCACGTGAGGATCTTGGCAAGCTCATTATAGTGAGCGCTGTTCATAGTGAAATAGGCCATCATGGCCAACATCCATCGGCTAGCATCGTTGGCCTTGCCAGAAAAGTCATTGGGTAAACCAGCCTTAATCTTGGCTGTGCGGGTGGTCATGATGTTGTCGTTGTCGGGGATATCCGAGTCGTCATCACTGGGTAAGGTGATGTCTTCGTCTGGGGGTGGGAGGATAGCAGGAATGATCCTTGGGGTAGGAGTGTTGGAGAGGTATTCGGATAGAGTGGGGGACGGAGAGCGGGATGGTACACAGATCTGGTGACGGCGAGAAATGCTGGGCAGAGGGGTGCAGCTTTACTGTGTAATAGCAAAAGCAGATGAAGAGCTAGTTCTTTTGTTATGCTGACATGCAAGGAACCTAGTCTGAGAGCTGCCACTCAAGTGTAGGCAGAGGACACTAAGGAAGTGTAGGGAAACTCAGACTCTAAGTGCGCACACTAGTGATCTGGAAGAGACTAGATTGCTAGCACGAAGTGCGTAGAACTAGCTAGAGAATACAAGTACAGATATGGCCCTTTATATAGGGCTAGGGATTGCGCACAGACCAGGCGGCTGTGTATGGTACACGGACCAGGTAACCAAATGAGGACGAGTGGCGCTACCCGCAAGAAGTCTGAATAGTAGCAACTGGAATGGTCTAGAGAATGATGAAAGGAATGCTGATGTAAAGTAAGATGATGTAAGCATACCGATACATAGAGGCTATCCCCCATGTAGCTGTAGTCCAAAGACTAAGTCCCAATCGTAATGAAGTGAAGAAGGAAAAGAAATATTTGTAACATGCATGGGACAAGTCAGAAAAAGGCCATTTTAGGGATGAGTATTTTCCGCCGGTCGTCATTCCAACGATCGAGCACACACTGTGGGTTCATCGCCAGCCGCCCATTCCACCGGGTATACACAATGAAGTCATCAGGTTAATCAAGTCGAAGATAGCGTTGGTAGTATACGAACCATCTAACAGTTCTTACCAATCAAGGTGGTTCTGCGTAGCCAAGAAAGATGGCTCTGTCCGCATAGTCCATGACCTCCAACCATTGAATGCTGTCACTGTCAAAAATGCGGCCACCCTCCCTTATGTTGAACACTTTACAGAACAGTCAGCTGGACGCTCAATTTACACCATGATGGACCTTTTCATCGGGTTTGACCACCACGCGCTCGCTGAGGACTCTTGTGATGTCACCACATTTCAGACACCACTCAGCACCTTTCATCTGACATCACTGCCCATGGGCTGGACTGACTCCCCTGCCATTTTCCAGAATGATGTTGCTTTTATTTTGCAGGCCAAGATTGAAATTGCCCCGAATTTTCAGGATGATGTCAACGTCCTTGGCCCTCACATGCATTATGAGCGGTCTGATGGGACTTATGAGACCATTGCCGAGAATCCTGGCATACGCCACTTCGTCTGGGAGCACTGCCTGGACGTTGTTACGGTTATGGCCCCTGTCTGCCAACAGACTTGCCTTTTCTTTTCGTTTTCCTTTATCTTATCTTATCGTGACAGTATTGATTACTGATCGCTCTAGATCTTCGCCTTGCTTGTCCTTCATGGATGCAGGCTCCTTTTCATTTCTTATTTGTGCCTCATGGACGCCTCACTTACTTTATTCATTTCTCTTAGGTGCCTCACCTTTTGAGCACCCATCATGCATTTCTTTCATGCTGCCACCGCCTTATGATATTCGTATGTTTTCCTCATGTTTCCCTCATCGATCAACATGCCTTTCACACTCATATTTAATCTCCGTGCCTCATGTGCATCTCATGTTATTCATATATACACAAACATGTACATACAGTATTATAGTATATAAACCCCAAGTGCTAGGCTGGACGAACTCCAGTCTAGTTCACTTGGTTTTTACCCTCAAAGCCTTGCTTGACTCCTCCCTCTATTCTCTCTCATTCTCCCTCTATTCTTGTGGCCTGTAGACCTCTTCAGGTTTTAAGGTTGTTTCAGATGTCAACAGGGTCCTGCATCGCCTTAAGCACGCTTGTGCTACTGTTTCAGCAAAGAAGCATTTCATTTGCCAGCCCAGAGTTGTTGTCGTTGGCCAGACTTGCACCTATGATGGGCACGTTCCGGATAAGTCTAAAGTCTCAAAGATCAAGAACTGGCCTAGCCCCTGCCAGTCCCAAACGGAAGTGCATGGGTTTCTCGGAACGGCTGGAACCATTCGTGTTTGGATCAAGGACTATGCCAAGATTGCCCGCCCACTCATTGAGCTCACTCGCGAGCACGTCCCCTTTGTTTGGGCTGGCGAGCAGCAGAATGCCATGGATTTGCTCAAGGCCACCATCGTTGACTCTCCTGCCATTCAACCGATCAACTACATCTGTGGACAGCCTGTTGTCCTCGCCATTGACTCATCTTACATTGCTGTTGGATACATATTATATCAGGATGACAAGGAGGGTCGCCACCGGCCTTCTCGTTTTGGGTCCATAACCTGGAACAATTGGGAGTCCCGCTATTCGCAAGCAAAAATCGAACTCTATGGGTTGTTTTGCGTGCTCAAAGCCATTAAGGTCTGGATCATTGGTCTCAAAAATCTTACAGTTGAGGTCAATGCGAAGTATATCAAGGGAATGCTCAATAATCCAGACATCCAACTGAACACAGCAATGAACTGCTGGATCACGGGAATTCTGACTTTCAACTTCGCGCTCAGGCATGTGTCAGCCATGTGTCACCAAGGGCCTGATGGACTGTCTAGACGAAGAAGGTCAGAGGAGGATGAGGATGAGGATGTAGAGGAAGAAATGTTGGAAGAGGTGGAAGATTGAATCGATGAGGTTTTAGGTTGCACGATATGGATTTTGAATGGTTTGGATGAAGAGCGGTTCGCGTTTCAAAGAGGAGAGAGTGGAGGTAGAGCCCTCGTGCTCTCGATAAGTGGTAACAGGACAGATAATGAAGCCATCACCCAACCGACCAACAACAAGACGGAATGACGGGATGACGAGTTACGCCACATCAAAGGTTTCCTCAGTACACTCTCAATTCCTGCTCACATTCTCGATTCTCAGCGCACAAAGTTCATCAAACGCTGTAGAAATGCTAACCCAACTGGGTGGAAAAGGAACCCAACCTGATCAGTAGCAACAGTTAAGAAATAAAGGGTACAATAAGTTCGACCCTTAGGGATTCAAAATGGGAGAAGACAGGGAGAAGGATAGGTTTTAGGCCTTTAATACTCAGCTTATGACTCGCGTTGGGGAGTAGATCACCTCTGCACGTCACAGGCAAGCTGTGGATAGGATTGTGTCAGAAAATGGTGTAATGCACAGGAAAGTGTAGTAAATGCGCGGGAAAGTGTAGGAACACTTAGGAAAGTGTCACAGCTTTCTGTTGATGAGTTGGAAGGCAAAAAAGGGGAGATTTCTATCAAGGTGCAATACACCCTCTTATAGTCTGGGCATACCCGAGACTTGAAACACATGTACTACCAACTATAGGAGCGCTTTATAGCACCCAAGATGGGTAGCAACCAAGAAAATAACCATATGACCACAAGGATAAGTGATCAATAGTGAAACAAGTCAAAATGAATATATATAAATGAATGAAATGCACTGGCGAGCTGGATATGGACATGGACTAGGATGCGCGAGATAGGGGCTACCAATCCGAAGGTTTTCCGAATATTCCCACGGGTGCGGAAATGCGGATAGGATAGGATAAGCTGCGGAAATGATAGGATTGAGCCCATGTAGTCATATTTTCCGAGCTACATGGCCAGCCCAGGTTGACAATTTCACAAGGTAGACGGCCAGCCCGCAGTGGGCCCGCCAGCTAGTTGTAGGATAGTGTACAAGAGTCAGATGGGCCTGTCCATAAAATAAGCAGTAAATGTTACCATTTACGGTGTGGCCTGCCGCAGTATTGCAAGGGTCAAATGCAATAAACTGGTGGGCCTGGAAATGTGTTTTGTTGGCATCATGTAACATACGAGGGGGCCCGTGAAATTATTATTGGGTAGGTTGGGAACATATGAGGGGGCCCGCAAAATTATTATGGGGGATGCAGTAAACATACGCATGGGCCCGCGAAGATATTATGGGGGATGCAGTAAACAAATGAGGGGGCCCACCATAATATTATAGGGGAGACAGTAAACATACAAGAGGGCCTGCCAGAATATTATGGGGAATGCAGTAAATATACATGAGGGCCCGCCAGGATATTATAGGGGAGACAGTAAACATACAAGAGGGCCTGCCAGAATATTATGGGGAATGCAGTAAATACATGTGTGGGCCTGCCAGGATATTGTAGGGGAGACAGTAAACATATGAAAGGGCCCACCAGAATATTAGGGGGGATGTAGTGAACATATGTGAGGGCCCACCAGAACATTATGGGGGATGTAGTAAACATACACGCAGGCCCACCAGGATATTGTAGGGGAGACAGTAAACATACGAGAGGGCCCGCCAGAATATTATGGGGGATGTAGTAAACATACGAAAGGGCCCACCATGATGTTATGGGGAATGCAGTAAACATATGTGAGGGCCTGCCAGAACATTATGGGGGATGTAGTAAACATACGCGTGGGCCCACCAGGATATTATAGGGGATACAGTAAACATACGAGAGGGCCCACCAGAATATTATGGGGGATGTAGTAAACATACATGTGGGCCTGCCATGATTTTATGGGGAATGCAGTAAACATACACGCGGGCCCGCCAGGATATTATGGGGGATGCAGTAAACATACGAGGGGGCCCACCATAATATTATGGAGGATGTGGTAAACATATGAAAGGGCCCGCCGTGATGTTATGGGGAATGCAGTAAACATACGAGAGGGCCCGCCAGAGTATTATGGGGGATGTAGTGAACATACGTGCAGGCCCGCCAGGATAATATAGGGGAGAGAGTAAACATATGAGGGGGCCCGCCATAATATTATGGGGGATGTAGTAAACATATGAAAGGGCCCACCGTGATATTATGGGGAATGCAGTAAACATACGAGAGGGCCCGCCAGAATATTATGGGGGATGTAGTAAACATACACGCGGGCCCGCCAGGATAATATAGGGGAAAGAGTAAATATACGAGGGGGCCCACCATAATATTATGGGGGATGTAGTAAACATATGAAAGGGCCCACCGTGATATTATGGGGAATGCAGTGATCATACAAGAGGGCCCGCCAGAATATTATGGGGGATGTAGTAAACATACGCGCGGGCCCGCCAGGATAGTATAGGGGAGACAGTAAACATACACATGGGCCTGCCAGGATAATATAGGGGAGATGGTAAACATATGAAAGGTCCCGCCATGATGTTATGGTGAATGTAGTAAACATACGAGGGGGCCCGCCAGAATATTATGGGGGATGTAGTAAATGTTACGGTTATGGCCCCTGTCTCCAATGGACTTGTCTTTTCCTTTCGTTTTCTTTTATCTTATCTTATCACGACAGTATTGACTACTGATCGCTCTAGATCATTGCCTTGCTTGCCCCTCATGGACGCAGGCCTTCTTTCATTCTTTATTCGCGCCTCATGGACGCCTCACTTATTCTATTCATTTCTCTTAGGTGCCTCACCTGTTGAGCGCCCATCACACTCCCTTTTCATATGCTGCCACACATCATGTTTTACACATGGTTACCATATGTTTCCCTC
>JBBPTL010000359.1:0-14022 GCA_038094095.1 Boletus putidus
CCTATATGTACAAACATGTACATACACTTATTTAGTATATAAACCCCAAGTGCTAGGCTGGACGTCCTCCAGTCTAGTTCACTTGGTCTTTACCCTTAAGATCTTGCTTGACTCCCTCCCTTCTATTATCTACCATCCTCCTAGTGTCAGTGGCCTGTAGACCTTCACAGGTTTTAAGGTTGTTTCACATACGGTAAACATGTGCAAATCATGAGGTGTGGCAGCATATGAAAAGGGAGCGTGATGGGTGCTCAACAGGTGAGGCACCTAAGAGAAATGAATAGAATAAGTGAGGCGTCCATGAGGCGCGAATAAATAATGAAAAGGAGCCTGTGTCCATGAGGGACAAGCAATGCGAGGATCTAGAGCGATCAGTAGTTGATACTGTCACAATAAGATAAGGGAAAACGAAAAGAAAAGACAAGTCCGTTGGTAGACAGGGCTGTAATCGTAACAGCGAGAGTCCGGATCTTGAGATCGTGGAACCACAGCCAGTACAGAGAAGGCTGGTTAAAAGAAGAAGAACCATAAGGAGGTTATGTGGCGGTGAAGAAAACCCTGACCACGTTTACATGTCGAAAGTATTACGCCCTCAAAAGCATAAAAATTACAAATACTAGAAGCTTTTTCTTTTAGTAGATTTTTACAATGTCACAAGCTTTGATTGACGCAATCAATGATCACCGCATGTCCTCAGGGGACAAATTAAATGTGGTGTTACAAGAATTTCAAATGTTCATGGAAGAAATCACGGGGCTAAGAACCCAGCTTCATGTAAAAGAAGTTGAGATTCAGAGTCTCACAACAGAAGTAACCATGTTGCAGGCAGCAAGCACTGGTACGTCAGAAGGTGGAAGTGGGCCTATGCCTGGCTGCTCCACAAAAATAGAAAATTTCCATGACCCAGGTGACTATGACGGGTCAAAAGCCAAATTTGAAGAATGGTGGGCCAAGATGGCTGCATGGTTAGAGGTCAATAGGGCCTATATACCCACTAGGTCATATGAGGCAGTCATATCTGTCCTCTCCCGCCTTAAAGGACCAAAGGCTGGCCCCTTCGCACAAGTAAATTTGGCAAAAGGCCGCGCTTACACTTGGGCACAATTAGTAAATGATGTTGAGGGTCTTTTCTGGACCACCAATCAGAAAGACTGGGCATGGGATCAGTTGACCCGCTACGCCCAAGGAAACCAAAGTGTCGACGATTACATCGTCAAATGGATGAGCCTGCAGGAACAGGCCAAAGTCAATGGATCACATGGAGTGGTGCTCCTAGAAGCCAACACCAAGAAGGGCATTATCGCCCAAATAGTAAAAGAAGGCAGAAGGAAGGATGATATCAATTCCTATCTTGCCGAGATTTTCAGGGTCAGATCAGCCCAAGAGTCCCTTGATTTCATCATTGGACGAACCACCCAACGGGGCCAAGGTTCCCACAGTTGTAAGGACCCTGACGCTATGGACGTCGGCGCAGTCAACTGTGGATGCTTCAATTGCAGAGGAGACCATATGGTCCGCGATTGTAAGAAGCCAAAAGTCTCCTGCCTGGACTGCAAGTTCCTGGGTGGGAACCACAAAAAGGAGTGTAAAAGGAACACTCGCAAAGCACGTGGCACCTCTCAAGAAGAGCCAGCTGCCACATCCTGGGATGACGCAAAAAGCACTGAGAAGTCTGATGCCAAGGGCAAAGCACGTGATGCAGGGGCTGCCATATGCAGTATGACATTCGAAGAAGCACACGCGTTCTTCCGTGATGTTGAAGACACGGAGAACAAAAAGTCTGGAAAAGCCTGAGCCTGAAAGGGGTACACTTCCTGGAAGGTGGAAATAGATACTCCCTTCTCACGGTTGACAACCTTGTGGAAGTCGACCACTTTTCATCTCATTTGCCGTCAGAGGAGTCCCCAAAAGGGCTCAGCCGGGACATTAAACCGGTGCTTAATTCCTCTACAAAAAATAAAAATATAGAAGATGATTTCTCCGATGACATCTTTGTGTGAAGCGTACGCACTGATCGGGAAATACTTATGACAATCCAAGTGGCTCCTGCTAGTCAGAGTCACAACTTTACGAAAACCGAAGTGTTGCTAGATAGCGGTGCAAACGCAATCTTTATTGATCAAGTGTGGGCAGAAAAGACTAAGCTCCTGCTTAAATTATTACGAAATCCTACACCTGTGTTCAACGTGGACGGAACAAAGAATTCCACCGGTAACATCATGCATGCCACAGAAGTGATTGTCGAGTACCAGGGTCATCGTGAGCGAGTCCTCGCTGAAGTTACTGACCTTGGAAAGAATCAATTCATCCTTGGATACTCCTGGCTAAAGCGCCACAACCCTGACATTGATTGGATCAAGGGTGACATAAAGCTTATGTGCTGTCCCATGCACTGCCGAGCGCTGCAGGACAAGTCAGGATTTGTCAGAATCCTCGAAAAGGAAGAAGAAGACAACACTTATGTAGCACATGCCATACTCCGATCTCTAGACGAGTCGGTTAAAACTGAGAAAACCCCTGAGGAACTTGTTCCAAAGGAATACCACAAATATTTGAAGGTATTCTCTAAAGAAGAATCTGAGCATATGCTGGTCCGCAAACCTTGGGACCACACAATTGATATGAAGGACACGTTTAAGCCTAAGAAAGGTCACATCATACCCCTCTCCTCTACTGAATAGGAGGAAGTTTCCGCATTCATTGATGACCAAATGAAAAAGGGCTATATTCATCCATCCAAGTCGCTGCAAACATCTCCAGTATTCTTCATGCCTAAGAAAGATGGCCGAAAGAGAATGGTACAGGACTACTGATACCTGAACAAACACACAGTTCGGAATAATTATCCACTGCCCTTGATCGCACAGCTAGTCGATAAACTAAAAGGAGCCAAGCTCTTTACAAAAATGGATCTCAGATGGGGATACAACAATGTTCACATCAAAGATGGTGATGAATGGAAGGCCGCATTTGTATGTCTCAGGGGCGCTTACGAACCCCTTGTTATGTACTTTGGCTTATGCAATTCCCCGGCCACGTTCCAAGCAATGATGAACGAGATCTTCACAGATATAGATGATGTGGTGGTTGTTTACATCGACAACCTAATGATATTCACAAAAACAGACGACCCCGTAGAACACGATAGGATCGTGAAAGAAGTACTAAAACGGCTAGAGGAGAATGATCTCTTCGTGAAGCCAGAAAAATGCGTTTTCTGCGCCACAGAAGTCGAATTCCTCAGTATGATCATAGGGAAAGACAGAATTAAGATGGATCAATCAAAGGTCCAGGCAATCTTAGAATGGCCAGCACTAAGGAACATTGAAGGCGTTAGGAGCTTTTTAGGTCTTGCCAATTTTTACCAAAGGTTTATCAAGGACTACGTGAAAGTTGCACGTCTCCTGAATAATCTATTGAAGAAAAATCAAACCTTTGAATGGCTAGAAGCTCAGCAGATCGTGTTTGACACGCTTAAACACTGCTTTACCACCGCCCCTGTTCTGGCATTCCCAGATAACAATTGCCAATTCTGCCTAGAAACCGATGCCTTGGATTTCGCAACAGGTGCTGTACTATCTATAGAAAAAGAATCAAAGTGGCACCCCATTGCTTATATGTCGCACAGTATGTCTCTGCAAGAATGGAACTACCCCATCACAGATAAAGAGATGTTGAGCATCATCCGTGCTTTGGAGCTATGGTGGCACTATCTCGAAGGAGCTAGGCAATTTGAGGTCTGGAATGACCACACCAATCTACAGTACTTTATGAAAGTGCAGGATCTTAACCAATGCCAAGCTAGATGGCAGCAGTTCCTAACGCGATTCAATTACATCTTTGTTTATAAGCCTGGTGCTACCAATACAAAAGCCGATGCCCTATCATGCTGTGAGGATCATGCAGTAGGCATCAAAAATGACAATAAAGCGGTCTTGATGATCCTGCCAGAATGGATAAGAACCCAAAAGGTTGTAATCCACGATGAAGGCAATAAACTCCTAAAACTCATAAAACAACATACTGCGTTGCTCAAGGAGAGTGACATACATGATCTGAGGTTGAAACACAGCACATACCTTGCTGACGATGTATTCATCAAAGATGAGGAGCTTTTTGTGCCCGATATAGAAGGGTTATGTTTAGAAGTGCTCTATGCACACCATGACTCACTGGTTGCTGGACATCCAGGCTATGAAAAGACGCTAGAGCTGATCCAGCATTCATACTGGTGGCCTGGCATAACTCCTTTTGTAAAGGATTACATTTCACATTGCAACAGGTGCGCATGCATGAAGGGTTCAAACTGTTACAGTTCTGCCTATGGCTCCTTTATTTTCTCTTTACTTTTGCTAAGCTTATCAGTTCTCACACCACTTAGGTCGAGGCCCCTATTCCTTATCTTCAGGGCTAGACTCCTTATCTTTAGTCATGGTCTAGGCTCTTATTTCACTCTTCTTGCCTAGACCCTTATCGCTTATCTCTGATGTCATTGCTTATCAATGATGTCATCCTTATCTCTTATCAGGCTGAGCACAGCATGGTCTGTGCGCATTCCTTGTACATATATATAGGGCACCTTTTGTACAGTAGCTCTTTAGCTAGTTCTACGCATTCTTGCCTGGAATCTAGTTGCCTCTTTTCCAAGTACCTTGGTGTGTCTCACCTGGTATAGGAATCCCCTTCATTCAATAGGTCTAGAGCCACCTTAGAGTGCTCTCTTGTCACTAGGTTCTAGCGCATTAGTGTTATTTGTAGCCTTACACGTTACACAAACCAGGCACCAAGCAGCCTGTTACACCCTTTAGAAGTCCCCAAAGGACCATGGGAAGATATCTCAGCAGACTTCATTACGGGCTTGCCCCTATCCCATGGATCCAACTCTATTTTAGTAGTCATTGATCAATTCTCAAAAGAAACGGTATTTATACCCACGGTAAAGACAGTCACAGTGCTCAACACCGCTAAATTATATTTACACCATGTTTGGAAGAACCATGGCTGTTATGCTTGGTCCGGATAGGAACGAGCATAGACTTGGATGAGGTCTAAGTCTGTAGTTCTGGTCAAGATGAAGTCAGAGTGATGACGTCGAGGGTTCTGGATAAAGCCGAGATAATGTCACAGAGATGAAGAAAGACTGCGAGAGACAGACTCAAGCAGCGAGTACGAGGAAAGAGATAGAATTCCCAAGTAGATCTAGTCTGAGGTACAGGGTGATCTACTGGGCGTATTTATACCGTCAAGGCTGCGCATGGGCCATGCTAAATAAGGGAAGAAGGCTATGGTGTGATAATGATAAAGATAGGATGAGAATCCTATAGAATGTTGTAGAACAACGGAGAAAGAGTAAGAAAGTTTCGGGTTGTGCTGGATGAGTCATCAAGGTAAGTGATTCGTAAACAAAGAAAAGGAAATAGGGGCGAATCATAACATTACCCCCTTTGTACATTGAAAAATACCACTTTGTCAAGTAAATGAAAGATAAAAAATGGAAGGTGGGATGGGGAGATGGAATTTACTAATCTCCTTCCCATACTTCGCTGATGGCGTCTTTGACGTCCTGCGGAACTTGGAGGGGGGAGTGATTGGCAATTTCTTCATCATGGAGGCGTACGGATTCTGCAATCCATGCTTCGTGGGCGACAGCGTCGAATGGAGGAGTAGGTGGGTTCCATCCTGATTCGGCGATGGGGGATTCAGGAGAGAAGGCAGATCCAAAAGAGCGGTGGGAACGATGAGAACGTCAGGAGGAGGATGACGAGGAGGAGGAGGGGGGAGATGGGGCTCCACGGTGACGTCAACCAGAGTTGTTGACAGGGCAGAGGGCTTGGATATGATGAGGGGCCCAGTTGCGGCATCCTGGGCATTGATAGTACCGACAGTCTATTCGTTGATGACCTAGTCAATGACATGCGAAGCATGCTTCGTGGTATCGGTAGTGGGAGATCGGCAGGGGGTCGTCGGGTTGGTCAATGGCTTCGGCGTGTTCGAGAGCATAGCGTTCCTCTGGTAAGAGGGGGGAGGACGAGGCGGATGGTGCGGGAACGGGGAGTACAGGGGAGGCAGGACTGGCGGTGGATGCTTCTAGGGCCGCTGCGTCGGCCTCAATGACGAGGTCCATGGCATCCAGTTGATCTAGAGCCAGGAGGATGGCCCTTCGTTGATCGATGCGGATATGGTTAAGTAAAGTAGTGGTGGGGGCAAGCTGAGGATGGTGGGTGGATACAAAATTGATCCAGGCGTTGAGCCTGGTGTTGTCACGGTACGCCTTGATTAAGGCATGGATGGCGGAGTCAGTGTCTACGAGGGTGTCTATGGAGGTGGCAAGGCGGCTGTCGGAGAGGATGAGCCCCATAAGGTCGAGGCTGGGTTTGTCGGCAGGGAGATGGGTACGAAGAGCGAGAGGGGGAGCAACAAAATTTCTAGTGTTTGAACGGGTGAGAACGCAGGGGCGGAGGATTGGATGAGCCATGACACCAGGAGTATGCAGTACGAATATGTTTGTGGGAGAGGTTGGACTTAGGAGGGAAGACCTTTGGTCGAACCTTTTTATAATCCATTAAGATGTCTTTGGTGCTTCCTAAGTTCCGTTCGGGTTCCCAGGAGTTGTCAGACGTGGGATATCCTTTCCATTTAATTAGGAATTCTCGTCTAGACGGAGTTCCGCGATGTCGTAAGACGGCTTCCACTTCGTAATGTTCTTCACCTTGTATTAGGTCAGGCGGTGGTAGAGGGAAGTTTGGACCGTGTTCGGAATTCTCCTTGTACGGAGATAGAAGGGAGGCATGGAACGTGTTGTGGATTTTCCACGTTCTAGGGAGGCATAGTTGATATGTGATTGGAGATAGGACGTCGGAGATGGTGAAAGGTCCTTCTTGTTTTAGGGCAAACTTTGGATTTTCTATGTTTCGGCGGAGGTTGCGAGCTTCCAGCCATACTTTGTCTCCTTTCTGGAATGGAGTGAAGGGTTGTCTAGAGTGGGCTTTCATGACTTGTCTGGTCAGTTCATGAGATGCTAGTGCTTCATTACGGGCGGAGGAGAGGACTCTGAGGCGTTCTTCTACCGCAGGGACGTTGGATTCGGAGATGATTGTGGGAAGGGGACGGGGTTCATATCCCATCATGAGATAGAACGGGGATTGATTTGTTACGGAATGAGGGCAGTGATTGTGTGCGAATTCAGTGTGGGAAATCATTTCGGTCCAAGTAGAAGGGTTGTTTCTGCAGAAGATCCGGAGGTAGGTTTCAACTTCTTGGTTGACTCGTTCAGTTTCGCCATCAGTCTGAGGGTGGTATGTGGTGGAAAGGGATAGGTCGTAGCCAAGTAGCTTGGCAAGTTGTCTAGTGAAGGCTGAGGCAAACTGGGGGCCTCGGTCGGAGATGATCTTTTCATAAAGTCCAAATCTGGCGTAGACTTTCTTAAAAAAGAGGAGGGCAATGCCTTCTGAGTTGATGGTTTTCTTAGTGGGGCAAAGAATTACCCCCTTAGTAAGCCCATGGTTGACCACGACCAATAGCGTATCAAAGCCTCCTGAGAGGGGGAGGTCGGTGATCAGGTCGCAGGAGATTTGTTGGAATGGCCGGGAGGCCGAGGAGGGGATTGGGAGCAGTGGGGGTGTTGTGGGATGAGTGTTGGCCTTCGCTTGCTGGCATAAGGCACAACCTTCGACGTATTTTTGTACAAATGTCGCTAAGCCAGGCCACCAAAATTCCGCAGCAACAAGTTGGCGGGTCTTCAAATATCTGGGGTGGCTGGCAGTCGGGTGATCGTGGTGTTGTTGTACGACAGAGCGGCGAAGGTCGGAATCATCAGGGATGTATACACGGCCCTGGTAGGTCAGGACGCCTGCATCGTGTTGCCAGTCGGAAAGTCTGGACCGGAATCGGGCCGGAAGATCCTCCATGCTCTGTAAAGAGGATAGTACAAGGGGGTCGGTCGAGGAGGATTGGGAAATCTTATCCCGGAGGGTGGTGTCGATGAGGTTGATGAATAGGTCATCAGGGAGGAGGGTGACATTGGTATTGTCATTGTCATCAGCAGGGATGAGGTCCGGTCGTCGGGAGAGGGCATCAGGAGCTGCCAAGTCTTTCCCAGGGACATGGGAGATCTGTAGGTCGAAGTTGGTGATATTGAGTAACCAACGGGCTTGGCGTCGATTTAGATTCTGGGGTTGTCGGAAATAGGTGAGATTCTTGTGGTCCGTAAAGACCTGTACAGGAAAAGGGGACCCGTGGAGATAGTCTCGCCACATTTTCAGGGCGCAGATGACCGCAAGGAGTTCTCTGTCATAAATATCATAATTTCTTTTGGCTGAGCCAAAGGTCTAGGAGATGTATCCACAAGGGTGCCATTCGCCGTTAGAATCCGTCTGGAGGAGGACTCCTCTGGTTGCGTATTTCGAGGCATCAGTGGTGATGGCGAATGGTTGAGTGAGGTCGGGCATGCGGAGTATGGGTTGGGAGAGGAAGGCTTCCTTGAGAGCGGAGAACGCTTCCTGACAGCGTGGGGACCATTCCCAGGGCATGTTCTTTTTGGTTAGGTCGAGGAGGGGTCGTGTGACGTTTGAGTATGAGGGGATGAACTGGCGATAGAAGTTGGCAAAGCCTAGGAATGAACGGACTTCCTTAACCTTCATGGGAATGGGCCAGTCGGCAATTCCCTTCAGCTTTACGGGGTCCATAGCGATTTCGCCAGGTTTCATTACCATTCCTAGATATTTGACTTTGTCGACTGCGAACTTGCACTTTTCTAACTTTAGACATAAGTCGAGTTCTTTCATATATTGGAGAACACGGCGGGTATGTTCTTCGTGGGTCTTCTTGTCGGGGGAGAAGATAAGGAGGTCGTCCATGTAAATTACGAGCCATCCTTCGGCTATAAGGTCACGGAATGAGTCGTTCATGAACCGTTGGAATGTCAGGGGGGAATTGGTCAGTCCGAAGAACATGACATTAGGTTCGAAGAGTCCTTTGTGGGTGATGAAGGCGGCTTTCCATTGGTCGCCTTCTTTGATTCTGACGTTGTTGTATCCCCATCTGACGTCGAACTTGGTGAAGACCTTTGCGTCTTTTAGTTTGTCGACGAGGTCAGAGATAAGGGGAAGGGGGTATGCGTCTCGGACGGTGTGTTCGTTGACACAGCGATAGTCCTGACAAGGATGAAGTCCTCCATCCTTCTTTTTGACAAAGAAGAAGGGGGATGCTTGGGGGGATTTTGAGGGTCTAATCTTGCCAGTTCAAAGGTTTTCGTCAAGGAAGTCTTCGGTTGCTTGTTTTTCATCAGGGGAAAGGGGATAAACTTTTCCGACTTTTGGAACGAAGGAGTCGTCTAGATGGATGGCGTGGTCGTATGGTCTGGATGGGGGAACGTGGTCGGTGGCTTCCTTTTCGAAGATGGAAGCAAATTCTGCATAGGCAGGGGGAAGTACAGGTTTTGGTTTCATCCTTTCGGCTTCTTGGGCTAGTTCGGTAGATCTGGTAATCCTGGCAATTTGTTTGCCAGTATACGTATTTGGAAAATAGCGGGTGGCGGATTTCATGATTCGTCCGACATGGTAGTGGGCGACTGCTCACTCCGTGTATTCATCTTCCTCTTCGTATTCGAGGTAGTTGAAGAGTTGGGCCCGTTGAACTTGGTTCAGGTTAACATGATGGGGGATTCAGGCCTTTTTCTTGGTGGTTTTCGAGGCGTAGCTGGCTTGTCCAGCGGCATGGGTAAAATAGAGGTCGAGGGATTTATCTAACTTTTCGTCGATCTCAACAGTCTTCTTTCTCCAGTCAATTTTCGGGTTGGTGGTTTTTAGCCACGGGTGTCCTAAAATAATGTTTTCGCATCCAAGGTGGAGAACATGGAGGAAGACTTTCTGCATGATGGTACCGATTTTAATAAAGAGGGAGGTAGAGAATTTAATGTCTCCTCCTTTGTTTGGGGAGTGGTTGGCGTTTCGAGCTTTGATTGGAGAGGGGAGTCGTTCGGTGGGGAGTTTGTGTTTCTGGACAAAGTTCCAGTCTATGCATGAAATTTCTGCGCCGCTATCGATGAGGGCGGCAGTTTTGACGACTTTCAGGGTGCTATTTGGGACGATAACCTGCAACGGGAGTTTGATAGAAGCAGATTTGGATTCATCTACAAATACAGGAGCACATGTTACAAAAGATGAGGAGGAGACTTGCGTCGAAGAAGTTCCTCCCATTAAAAATCCCTCTTGTTTTTGACGTAGAGGCAAGAGACGAAAGCTTCATTGTCTTTATCGTCCGAGTCCTCTACTTCTTCTAACCTGGGAGGTTTTCATCGTCGCCTTTGGTCACCTCTCTGACCTTCTTTTCGCGACTTCCTCCATTTCTTCGGGCCTGGTCATGGTTGGGGCAGTCCTTGATAAGTCCTGGCTTGCTACATTTAAAACAGAGGCCCTTTCATCGGTGTTCTTCCTTCTGGGACGGAGATAGTTTGATGGCGTCTACATCCATAGTGTTGGGGTCTTTGTCTTCCTTCCTGGTCGGGGAAGGAGTGGTGTCGTAGTAGTGGTTGGGGCAGTAAGAGGTTTTCTTTCTCTTGTCTTTGTCATGGTGGTGGGCTGCGATAGCGTTGGCCTTCTTCTTTTGGCAGGAGAAGAGAAGAGCTTTCTCGTACCATTCGTCAATAACTGTAGGTACTTTGTCCATGGCGTAGATTCACCCAGAGAGAGCGGGGGAGAGTCCTGCCGAAAAGTATTTGATGAGGATAGTGTCATTGGTGGTGCCACTGAGTGCAGCGTTCTTTCTAAAGTCAGCTAGGTAACTAGCCAAGTCGTTGTCCATGTGTAGAGTCCAGAGGTTGGATAACACTTCTCCTTTCGAGTCAGAGTTCTTAAACGCTTTGTCGAAGCTGGTAATAAAATCTTTCATCGTCCCAAAGGACGGAGGAGATGCCGTGAGGCAGTTTCATCGATAAGTGGTGGCCCAAGAGAGGGCCGATCCTTTCTTCATGTGGAACAACACGAAGGTGACCTTCTTGTTGTCATTGTCGTATATGTTGTTGTTGACTAATAGGTAGGACTGGACGGTGAGGAGCCATGACTCAGCCTTGTCATAATCGCTGTCAAAGGCGTCGGGGGAACCGATTTTGAGTTCGGTTGCTTTCTGGATAGACATACTGCTATGAGGTGGGGGTGCGAAGGGTGTCGATGGGGTGAGGATTGGTGTTGGGGTTTCTGGGGAGTGGGGTGTCGAGGGATAAGAAGGTGGAGTGTGGATAGTTCGTGGGCTAGAGGGAGGTCGTCCTCATTTCGGACAGTAGTTTCTTCTTCAGTTCCGATAGGGTAGTCTTCGTCGGATTCAGAAGAGTCTGAGTGGGAGTCGGCTTCTTCTTCAGAGGAAGGAGGCGGGGGGGAGGATACTCGGAGGTGCGGGAAGCGTCTGCCCGATGGGACAGCAGAGAATCGGTCTGTGTTTCGGGACGTAATGGTGGCTCACATGGTAGTGGCAGTCGTTTAGTAGAGACTAGATCTTTTGTTACGCTTGGTCCGGATAGGAACGAGCGTAGACTTGGATGAGGTCTAAGTCTGTAGTTCTGGTCAAGACGAAGTCGGAGTGACGACGTCGAGGGTTCTGGATAAAGCCGAGATAACGTCACAGAGACGAAGTCAAGGGTTCTGAGTTCTGGTGAGACAAAGAAAGACTGCGAGAGACAGACTCAAGCAGCGAGTACAAGGAAAGAGATAGAATTCCCAAGTAGATCTAGTCTGAGGTACAGGGTGATCTACCGGGCGTATTTATACCGTCAAGGCTGCGCACGGGCCATCAAGGTAAGTGATTCGTAAACAAAGAAAAGGAAATAGGGGTGAATTGTAACAACGGCCTTCTCCAATCGATCATATTGGATCGCGGCCCGCAGTTCACATCCCAGATTATGCAGGATGTTTGCAAACACCTCGGGATTAAATCTAAATTATCTACTTCACACCACCTGCAAACAGATGGTCAGACAGAGAGAATGAACTGTGACCTGCAGCAGTACCTGCTGTTATGCTGACGCGCAAGAAACCTAGTCTGACAGCTGGCACTCAGAGTGTAGCCAGAGGACACTTGGGAAGTGGAAGGAAACTCAGACTCAAGTGCACACACAAGAGATCTGGAAGAGACTAGATTGCTAGCACGAAGTGCGTAGAACTAGCTAAGGAATACTGTTACAGATACATTTCGGAACTATGACTGGGATGTCATCTATGGACTTAGGCTACTCTGGTAGCCCCTATTTCTTTTCACTTTATGCTTACTTCATCATCTTTACTTACTAAGCATTCCCTTCAACATTCTTCTAGAACGTTCCCCTTTGCTACGATCCAGACTTCTCGTGGGTAGCGCCGCTCGTCCTTATATATCCACTTGGTCCATGTACCATACACAGCCGCATGGTCTGTGCGCACTTCCTAACCCTATATAAAGGGTCATATTCTGTACTTGTATTCCCTAGCTAGTTCTACACACTTCGTGCTAGTAATCTAGTCTCTTCCAGATCTCTTGTGTGCATACTTGAGTCTGAGTTTCTCTACATCTTCTCAGTGTCTTCTGGCTACACCTTGAGTGCCAGCTATCAGACTAGGTTTCTTGCATGTCAGCGTAACAAATACAAGTACAGAATATGACCCTTTATATAGGGTTAGGAACGGCGCACAGACCATGCGGCTGTGTATGGTACACGGACCAGGTATCCAGATAAGGACGAGCGGCGCTACCCACGAGAAGTTGTGAATCGTAGCAAAGTATGGATCATTCTAGAAAGTGAAAGGAATGCTTAAGTAAGTGAAGAGATGAGATAAGCATATTGTGAGAAGAAAAAGATAGGGGCTACCACATTAGCCTAAGTCCATAGACAACGTCCCAATCATAGTTTTGGAAGGTTTCTATAACACCTGCGTCTGTTCTGTGCAGAAAAACAAGAGGATTGGACAGACTGGTTGCTGATTGCCCAGTTCTCATATAACTCTAAAATGTCGAATGCGACACAGAAAACCCCTTTTGAAGTCACACAGTCTTATGTTCCCCGCATGGGAATCAAAACACATGTTGCTAAGGCACCAGCTGCCAAAGCATTTGCCAACTTGATGGGCAAGACAATAGAGGAAGCTAAAAATAATATTATTAAGGCTCAGGAACGGATGAAAGTCCAAGCCAATAAGCACCACACTGAAGTACCTGCTTACGAGGTCAGGTCTAAGGTGTGGTTATCTACCACTAATCTCTGCTTGACACGGCTATCTAAGAAAATGACGGAACAATGGATTGGACCTTACAAAGTTCTGGAACTCGTTGGTACCAATGCAGTCAAGTTATGGCTGCCTCATTCTATGAAAATCCATGATGTAGTAAATGTGTCCAGGGTGAAACCTTACAAGGAACGGCTGCCTGGTCAGCCTATTGTCGCACCTGGAGCAGTCATGTCACTGAAGATCGTGATGAACTTTACAAAGTGGAATATATTGTTGAATCTCGATGCAAGGGATGCCACCTGGAGTACTTAGTCCATTGGACAGGCTTCTCCAATGAAGAGCATACGTGGGAACCCAAGGGCAGTCTCCTCACCACGGCCCAGGAGGCCATCTCCGAATTTCACTCTGCCAACCCACAGGCACCTCAGAAGCTTCATATGTCCCATTTGGACTTCGTTTGGCTATTTCGCCCTTACGAAAATCTGACCAACGTGCCGGCACACCTTGCACTCTTTGATCACCTAGAAGTCAATTCATAGAGGGGGGGTAGTGTTACGGTTATGGCCCCTGTTTGTCAATGGACTTGTCATTTTCTTTTCTTTTCTTTTATCTTATCTTATCACGACAGTATCAACTACTGATTGCTCTAGATCTTTGCCTTGCTTGTCCCTCATGGATGCAGGCTCTGTTTCATTTCTTATTTGCGCCTCATGAACGCCTCACTACTTTATTCATTTCTCTTAGGTGCCTCACCTAATGTGCACCAATCACATTCATTTTATATCCTCATGTTATCTGTATGTTTTCTTCATGTTTCCCTCACCAATCTCCA
>JBBPTL010000361.1:0-13914 GCA_038094095.1 Boletus putidus
TGAAGACAGGGAGACAACCATGCACAAAGGCATTGTGACCTCAAGCGCATGATTGATGGATTCCAAGAGGATTACCTGCATAGTACAACATTTTGGTTGTGCTCATGATCTCTAGCTTCACAGGGATGCTCCACATGAGTTTGATCTGAGAGTCTGATCATTCTGGTCAACAAGCTCACCTGTACTTCACTTCTTCCAGAGGGACTCAAATGATCCACCTTTCCTATAGTCATAACATGGTCCATGATTTGAAAAGGTGGCCCAAGAGAGAATGTTTGAAAGGAGTCTGTAAGGATGTGGTAGCCACGATCATGCCACATAACCCAAGCAGGAGCCTGAATCATGTGTTCAAAGGGGTATGTTGGAATGGAGTATACCTCAGGTTGCTGAAGCATCTCCAGGGTGGGACCATCATCATAGTTATCATCAATCTTGTGGAAGAAACTGGCGTCCTTTATAGGCATAGAGGGGAACTGGTTGTGAAACTCTGGGAAATTGTTGCACAGCACCTAGTCTCCAATCTTTGACCTGGTTATGTGAGGCCCTGGCTGCATTGGACAGTTGTTCCTGATGATGATGATCTTCATCTTTACTACCTATCTCTTTGTTACTGACAATCATTGGCCCTGGACTGAACATCCACAATATGGACAGGGTGATGTGCTCGATGTAGGCGGGCGCCATGAAGTATCCTGTGACCTTTAATTAGGGCGAGCAATGCCTTGGCTCGGTCTTGGCATCCTGCAAAGATTCCTGATCTTTTATCCTGGTCCTCTGAGTTCTTCTGATATTCCTGATTGTCTATGTCATCCTCATTCCTATCAACACTCTTTTTGAATTCTTTGGCAGCCTCCAGAGAAATAAAAGCATGGCATTCTTGACAGGGGTTGCTTGCAAAAGTCAATGAATGCAGCAGTCAATCATGATGCTCCAGGTCTCCACCAGATTGCATTTGCAGGATTGTTTGGTCCTCCAGCTCTAGATAATCCCAGTGAGTGGGTGGTTTGATCATGAGATTGTTTGGCACCAGTGTTGACAGGTTAAATGTCATGGTTTTATCTTTTCGAGGGTACATGGAGGTCATGTCCCAGAACATTAGAAAAGTAGGTGCATGATCTATTTGGTGGCACACTGCAGCCAAAATGTCTTGTTTCTTGATGGCCTCACTAGAGCGGTTACAATATGTTCGTATTTACATTCCCACATGGAGGGAGAGAGAGCGAAGCCAGACTCTTGAAAAGGTGGTGCATATTAATTACAAATACATGAACATATGTGTTTACATGCAGCATGGTAACTTGCATGATGATATCAAAAAGGGGGACTATTGACAGTGCTGGCTGGTGAGAGATAGGAAGGTGCTTACCACCTGAGGAGGGATGGGAAACGCGTGCCAAAAAACATTCCTGCCCAACTTTCCACCCACACTTCAGGCAAATGGGTCTCCACACACCCATCCTTCTCTGTCTGCACAGCAATGTCAGACAGCATGACAATGCAACCTGCTCCACAGGCTGTGAATGCAATCCCCAAGCTGTGAAGGGTGGCGAGTGCAGCGAGATCCACTGAAAGAGCATTTCCTCTCCTTCATGACACTCACAGAAAATGAGGAAAATCGGACCACCTTCGAGCAGGGCTGGGCTTCCTGCAATGGCCCTGCTGAATGCGCCCCAGATAGTCGGATGCCCTTCCTTGTCTTGTTGGTGTCGGGTTGTCAATGGCAAGCGTATGGATCATGGTTGTGGTGAACATGCATGCAGGTGTGACAGCCCCTACCTCAGTTGAGAAACACACCACAAAGTCAAAGTGGCCCCTGCAAATCCATATGTGAGCAGGTGGTTTTGCCCAGCCTGAAATCCTTAGCTTCACACCAGCTGCCGAGCTTGATTGGCCTGCTTCTCATCCTGGCAAAGGGTACTGGTCCGAGCAAGAAGCTGCCTGTGCCAACCACCACATGAAGAGGGGAATCAACGAAATACCCGCAGTTGGGCAGCCTCCCCTTGTGTGCGCAGATGCTCACTTCCTCTGCTCTGTGGAGAATGTTTGTGCCAATGAAGGAGTCAATGAGGTCGATCAGTTGGGAGTGCACAGGGTCCCCACTTGCTGTTCCATATCAGAGAGCCCCAGTCACTGCATCACACAATGTGCACAGCACTGCCATGAGGTTGGTGGGATAGCCAATCCCTGTCAATTGGTGGAGGAACACTGCAGTACCTTGCAGCCCTGCGACTGCTGTGCTGCTACCCCCCCCTGTGCGCAGAACAACGCCCACTGTGAAAACCTGCAGTGCATTGTTTTTCTATGAAATCACAATTCCATGCAAAAGACAGCAGATGTACTTACATTTCTTGTTTGTGTAGTGTACTCCCGGCGCACTTCCAGGTGAAGGGAGTCGCGCACATAGTCGTCCATGTCCTTGGGGCCATCGAGAGTCAGGAAGACTAGTGGCCACATCATCTTTGCATGCCTTTGATGGTTGAGACCAGAAAATGTGTACTGTGAGCTGTGAGCTCGAATCTGTTGGTGAACCATTAGGACAAGTAGTTTGCACCTTCACCTCAGTGGCTGCCACGTCTTGGCGCATCATCAGCAAACAGTGGGGGCAGAGGAACCTTCTTTTCCCTCCCTGATGTTCTTGCAAATGCTCACACTGCAGATGTTGCACTTCTGGAGCAGAAATGCATGGTGGCCACAAAAGTTGCAGTAGCAACAGGGCTTGCTGTGGGCAAGTGGATGTCGACATCCATAGCATCGCCGTGTTCAGTCTGGATACCCAAGTTCACATTATAAAAGACACATGTGTGAGCAGTTGGTGCGAGGTGTAAGGCACTTCAACACAAGGTGTTTATGGTAAATGAAAAAAAGTCCTGTCCCTGCTTCACCCTTGCTGTACCACCCTCATCTGCATGTCACTGTGACAAGGGGATGTAGGGTAATTGTGCCAGAATACATTGGGGACCATTCTGTTTGGTCCGGTCAGCAGGCCTTTGGTGTGCTTTTCCTTCACCCATGCCAAAGTCCACTCACACAGCCAGCATGTCATCCTTACCACAGAACCCTGGCTTCTGATGACACGAAATCGTTGCTTGTGGGATTGCATCCCTCCTTTGCACACACCCATGGCCTGTAAGGAGGGGCATGTAGGGCAATCTGTCTAGCCTGTATGGCACTTGAACCCCAATCCCTGTATATGATGACCATGCAAGACAACCTGTAGCACCATTTCCCAGACATTGGCAGTCATGTTGATACTGAGACCTTCAATAATTCGCCCTAGTGTTCTTGTAATCTGACTGGGGAGAGTTGACACACCCCCAAATCCAAAGACAGTCCAATTCATCTCTGAGTGAGGGTTCAATCATATCACTATGAATGCAGACAGCAATCACTGTTTACTGCCGCATCATGGAGAACAGGTCATTGAATCCATGTTTGACCCATACAGTGGGACCACAGGTGGCAAGCAGCAGGTCCCTCCAACCCCCATGGAAAAATGGCAAAGTATCATACCCTTTCCTGCACAAGCTTGGGAGGCTGTGTTGTGCATCTTTTTGAGGAACTTTGTGCCACAAAACTGCAAGTGGATCTCTCTGGCTGACACTCCCTGAGCTAATGTCATCCCCCCATATTGAAGCCCTCCTGTGTGGGTTTCTGCATGTGTATTGACGATAATCAAGGTGTTGGCCAGCACATTCAATTTGATGGAGAGGTTGAGGAAGTCGCAGGGTGTGTCCATATTTCGAATGGCAACCTTTTTCCCCAAGGTCTTAAGGTTCAGGTTGACTGTGCACAGCTATCATTGATCCCAGGAGATGTAAGCTCTTTGAATATGACAATGTGGCGCACTATACATACATTGTCCTGGTTGTACACATAGTGTTGCTTCAGTCCCAGTTGCATGGATGTGAGAAGCAGTGGCCAGGTCAACTTGGTGTGCTTTCTGCTGCCATAGCCTGTAAACCTGTACTGCAGGGGGTTTGCCTCAGAATGCTTGGTTGAGAGATGTGCCTCAGTCCATCACTTACAGGGAGCACCACATCAGCAGGATTGGGTTTTGGGTCTAGGCACTTCCAATGTTTCTGAGCACACAGAAAGCAGCAGAAAGGAACACTTTCTCCAACAGTTCCAAGGAAGATGCAGCCCCCATCCTTCTGTTCCGTCTATTCACACATGTATGCATTGCACTCGACACACATGTGTGATGTTGCCAAATAGCCACTGCAAAAATTGCAATATTTGTGGTCTACCCAAAGTACAAGTTCTGTTGGCTCTACGCATTGTGAATGACAGGTTGTATTTGTGCCACTCAAAGCAGAACTCACTATCAACATCCATCAATTCAGGTGTGGCATCCTGACTGTGACCACCTGAATGGGAGCTCCCATTGTTCCTAGCATAGGGCTTGCAGGTGGGAGCATGCAATGATCCACTGGAGGTAGCATCCTTTGGCATGGTTAGGAGGTGTGAAAGTGTAGGGGGGAGGATGTAGAGTTAGCAGATGGTGGACTTTGGAACACATGTGCATGTGTGAAGCCTTGCTGGATGGCTAGGATTTCTATTTGTTGCAAGCATTCAAATAATGGGAGAAACTTCCTAAGATGGCTGCATTGATTGCAGAGATGGTACCATATTACAGAAGCTTGTATATACTGTAAAATACTAGTATGTGTGGCAAAAGCCACCAGCCTGTCTGAGGGCTGCCCTTGCCTATGCTGGTGATTCATCATTCCAGGAAAGTATGGCTCCAAAAACATCTTGAATACCTCTGGAACTGACATCACTGGCTCCTCACTGGGCACAGCAGAAGTGGCATCTAGCACCTTGGACCAACAGTGGTTGCAGTATTGCTCCCCTGTTGCTCATTGCAAGAGGTGTAGTGCTTGCAGGAGATGTTACTTTCATGGCTTGAAAAAGAGGCTACAATTGCTCCAGTATCAGGGCTGTCGAAGATCCGTGGAATATCCATGTCCATTACAAAATCTGGATTGGAAGGAGGAGGGGGTAGATGTGGCAATGATGGTGGTGGCAGCAGCAGCCCAGGTGGTGCTGGTGGTGGTGCAGGCAGGGCCACAGAGTGAAGGGCAGGGTTGACAACTGCAACAGCAGTGACACCACTGTGAGCAGCACTACTACCACAAGCAGCAGCAGGAGCATGAGCACAAGGGCAAGGACAAGGACAAGTTTGCCTTTCTCATTGTGCAGATGCAGCAGGACTGGAGAAAATTCATAAAGTCATTCAGCTGTGTTTGATGTCTGTGGCACTTACATAGTGCCAGCTCTGTGGAAGAGCCTGTCTTGCTCTTCTGTTAAAAATTGAACCATGGGTGTGTGTGGCTCTCATGCTAGATCTGCTGTATGGCATTTCCTGCATGATGGACCAGGAAGGGGTCATTGTAGAATTTGAGGACAAGCCCAGCTTTCTTGTCAAATGCACACTGAAAATTATAGTGCAGTATCTTCCCCCACATATAGGTGAAACTGCCTGGGGAGATTGGGGGAGCAATGAGCTCTTGTGGGATTTTGGACTACTGCCAGTCTGGATAGCAGTGTTTCTTGAGCTCACTAATTGGCTGAAAGGTTGTAAACAACTTACTGAACTCCTGCAAGTTGTCAGGGTGGACCAGATCAGTGTGCAGCCAGAAGTGTTGGTTTTTTGGAATGCATCAACAGTCAACCCAGAGCCAGGATCTGCAGTCACAGATCAGGAATTTGTTGAAGACAGGCAGTTCAATCTGCCTTGTCTTTCAACATCTGGTGAGCCAGGAGCTCATTGATGATATATCTTCTAGTGGTGAGATATTGCAGCAGCTGGGCTCTGTTGTTGTTGATGCTGTTGTCAAGGAAGCAAGGTGGGCTGCTCTGCCATTGCCATTCTGCCAGCCAGGCCTTCCACTCACAAAGTCCACTCATAAAGGCAATGGACGATGCTGTAGCAGAGCTGGACCCATGCAGTCTTGTATCTGGTGGGTAGGGGCAGGTACCCAACCAGTTACTTCTGTGAGTTGAACACCTCAACCCTGCACCAAGTGTATCTCCCCCTGTTTGGAGGGCCATACCAAAACACTCCTGGCTGTGCATCCTTCCATGTTGCTTCATCCATGGATGCCCTGATGAGCAGAATTTGGAACAACTTGAGCACAACAGAACACTTCATAAGGGTGTTTAAATTGGCCATAGTGGTGATTGTAATGTTTGATAAAGTGTGGGGCATTGCACAATTCCCTTTTAGCACAGCTAGCTGTCAAGCCAGCCATTGCATTCAAGATACTGGATTCTGTTGCCCTCACATTAGAACCCATGGAGATGTTCCTGCAGCAGAGGGGCCCTATGAGGCAGGAAGATAGTGGTTTTGAGCCTGGGAAAGCTCTTATCAGGGAGCTTGTTCACTACCACAACTGCTGTCTTCCAGAGTTATGAAGGGAAATGCAGACTGTGGCAGGACCCAAATTGTATGCTGCAGCAGGGATTATGGAGTTTCCATATGGGTGTCACAACTTTTGGCATTGGCTGTATAGCTTTGACAATGACCCTTCATAGTATCCATGTATTTTGGGGAAAAAGGTCTTGAATGCTTTTTTGGCAGATTGTCAACCTCACATGTCTGCAGACCATCAGAAATAAAATGGGCTATGTACAGTTCTGAAAGCCAGCCAACATATGCATGGCTTTGCACTCACCCATCTCTCTGACTGCATTGTGATGCATTATGGGAACAGCACTTTGCATGGGTTCCTGCCAGTGGGTTAGAAAGCAATTCAGTTAAGTTTGATAAGCTTATAGCCTATAGTCTGGCCACCTCTGTAGGATATCCCAGTGATCATGGTATGGAAGTGCCCTCTTCTAGCCTGCTTTCCTTGGGGTAGTATGCTTGCACTCTTTTCTACTGACAGGAGATTGCTGCTTTGCTGGTTGAATTTGGATGTTGCCTAGAGGAGAACATCCTCAAACATCCCCCTCACCCATCCCACAAGGACAGCAATAACATGGCCTGAGGCATTAAGGAATGCAATCAAATTGTGCACCCATCACCAATGTAGGCATTTTCCCTGATTCTCTTTGCAATTTAACCTGACCAGCTTCTCTTTTCAGGTCATCATGTTCTATCTTGGCTCCCATTCCTGGATGCTTTTGCAAAGATGAACAATAAAATCAACAAAGGTTTTACAACCGTTTGTGGTCTCATTATCCTTACTTGTGGGCCTACTGTGCATGTGATGGAGAGCTTTGTGAGGCTGAAAGCCCTAGTGACCAAGTAAGTCACTCACTGCATTTTTCATTGTATGTTCATGCTGAGCTGTTTTCATAGGTCTGTTTTCGATTTCATTCATTCTTTTGCCAGTCAGTCTACAATGGACTACCTTGTTGCCATATCCTTGATAAGATTTGTGGAGAATATATACATGTTTTGCCTGAACCCCTGGGAAGCCCTCCTGCAATTCTTTGGGCAAGATATTCATGCACTCGACAGTACTTCAGTTGCCCTGGTCTGGGCAAGTTATGATTCTGTGGGTTGTATTTGTCAATGTACCAGCATTCACAGCAAGATCCTTATGTACTCAGACTGGCTCTGTTATCCATGGGGCATCAATTTTTGGCAATGCTTGACATTATCCATCACATCCACAGGGTTTTCTCATGGCCCTACTAGATAGTCTACAACATTGTCTGAATTGTCTCTAATATCCATCTTATGCCTGATGACAGTCCAAGCACATCTGAGACCATATATGTGAGAAAAGAGAGTCAGGAGGTGTCCAAAGCAATGGAACAGCTCAGACTGGAAGTAAATGAGGCAGTGAGAACTGAAACCATCCTGTAGCTGACTATACTACAAATAATGGAATGGTGCCATAACAGTGCTATTGCTTATAACGAAAAGATCATTCTCTTCAAGCCTTTTTAGTACTTTTTTCATGATCCTGTTGTGCTCTATAGAGTCATCTGTTTTTGTGAAAATCATTAGGTTGTCGATGTAGACAACCACCATGTCATCCATATCTGCGAAGATTTCATTCATCATCGCTTGGAAAGTGGCCAGGAAATTGCATAAGCCGAAATACATGACCAACCACCAAGGCTAGCAGCCAATCTGCAGCCAACCACAAGATGGCAGGATGGCAGGACATTTCAGCAGAATGTTTCCATCCCTGGAATCATTGACTTATAGAGCTAGGTTAGTGGAATCATCATATCAAAGGGAACATGGTTGGATGCTAGTCTTCACTATACTACATGTCAATTTCTTATGGTAAGATTATTATATTTCAAGGTGATTTTTAGTACATGTGTTTACTAAAAATATGATATTTATTAGGAACTTGCAACCATTGTTCACAAGCAGTCATTGTGTGTGCAAAGTCCAACCTGCAATCTCTTGGAACCATTGATGTCTGGTAATATGGCCACTGCCATATTAGCTTTAGATCTAGGCACTAAGCTTGAAGATCTTCCATTTGCCACAGTAGAGAAGAGCCAAGAGTATTGGTGGGACTAGAAGGAGAATGAGCTAGATGACACAGGCTCCACATCACTTCTTGGAACCTCTACATTAAAGTTTACACTACATGAAGAAGAAGAGTGAATTAAAGAAAGCCAACAATTGATCAACAAGCTAAATACATGGAAAAAGCAAACAGCAAAATCCACCTGGCCAAAACAAATTTGTATATCAACAAATGTACCCTCCATTAGTGTTGGTTTAAACAGTATGTGTCCATGATACTCATATTTAATGCATGTACTAAAGTTGTGTCAGGTGGTGTAAGAAATGTGACATCATTTGCCAACTCACTAGCAGGATCAGCAGGTTATTATTTCATTATATTTTTAGTAAACATGCATACTAAAAATCCTTGGTTTAGATAAGTGCTGTACTCCTATCTCAGACTTTGATGACAAGGGTGGCTGGTCAAAGACCCCCCGAATCGACACTTCAGAAGACGACATGGATCAACCCATGGCAAAGTTAGCACAGTCCAAAAGCAATGAGATGGATGTCAATATGAGATGTAATGTCTCTGAATGGAAGGCCATCCAGGAATGCCTCACAACCCCAAACACATTGCTAGACTCATCCTGGCCAATGCTCATCTATGGACTTTTTGATGTTTGTGATACTCTCACCTCAGAGACAATAAGCTTTGATATTTTCCGTACCTGGGTGAATAACCAGTCTGAGTATCCCACAGATGCAATACTTTCCAATTGATTATACAAGACATGGAGCAAGAATATCAATGCAAGCACCATTATTAAAGAGGTAGTCAAAGCTTGGGTAGATGAAATGTTGATTCAATTGGATGAGGTCACAGAGTCTGAAAAAACCAATGAAATGGACATCATATAGTAACCCTGCTTTCATCCTTAGACCATTGTACATGTATTATTTTCATGCATCATCATCATACTGTATATATCAGATGACATGGAGAACATTGAGATTTAACTAATGTGTGTACTAAATATTCTTTGTGTGATCAGAAGGTATCAATATGTAGTCTATCCACACAATTAATATTTTCTCTGTGAATGTCACCTGACATGCTGTATGCCACAAGAATTTAGTACACACATGTACTAAACACTCATGCATTGGAGGCACATAACACAATGCCTAGCACTATGCCCTTTCATCAGAAATCTCATGATTTCAGCAATCTTTTCTACATCTGATGTAGAAAATAAGCCATGTGTGCATGCCTGCACCATGCCTGCACCACAAACATGCAACCTGGACCTGGTCATGTGTACTGGCACCATGCACTTGCATGAAAAAGCAGAGGTTCCGGGACAACAGGTAATTATTAGTACATGTGCATACTAAAACTGAAGGAGATGCTGCATTTTGACTTGAAATGAGGAGTGGTGCACCATGGACCATGGTGCTTAGGTAATAATATTAGTTATTTCTTTCGTCTTATCCCTCTGCCTACATCATTTTCCCACCATAAATAAAGTTGTAGCCACCATTCCCACAACCATTTTTATTCACATAATCACATGACCATTTCCAAATCTAATTGAGTTATAATCATTTGGCTTGAGCAGATCCAGAAAGTGTGGGAATTTTTGCTGGCTGTGCAGCGCACCCTTGTCCATAGTGGGTCTCCAGGATACCTGTGCCAGTGGTACTACATTCACATTTTTCACTATCAAACTACCAAACTATCCTATATTTCATTACCCTTTTGTCTATTCTGTTGTGTGGCTGATAGTTATGAAGAAGAACAAAATCACTGTGGCTACTAACCAAACAACATCTGGCTGTTGCTGTGCACTACATCCACCCTCACCACGGGTGTCCAGGACACCCATTATTATCCATATTTTTTACAACTTTACTATTAAACTATTTTATACTTTCCTTTATCTTGCCTTTCCATCTCATCTGTATGCTCGGATCTTCTTGGCATCAGAGAAAGACATATAGCCACCATTCCTATGCCCATTTCCAGTATGATAATTATGTTACCATTTTCATTTCTGGCCATCTTATAAACAAAATACTCCCAGAGAGTGCAGAATTTTTTTGTGGCTGTGCAGCGCACCCAGTCCACCACAGGTGTTCATGATGCCCATAATCCATCCACTCACACCATCTACATTTCTCACAACTCCACTACCAAACTATCCTACATTTTATTACACATTTTCTTATTTTTCCCTCTCTATTTCATTTTTATGCTCAAATCTTCTTCACATCATAAGCAACCATATAGCCACACTTCCCATCATCATTTATGGCATAATAATAATCTGCCCATTTTCATTTCTTATTGTATTATCATAAAAATACTTTTCAAAATCCAATGATCATGATAATTGTTGGTAAGTTTACATTACATCTACTCTCACCATGGGTGTCCAGGATGCCCATGTGGTGTAAGGCCTATTGTGGCTATACATCACATCTTTTTCACAATGGATGTCCAGATTGCCCATGCACTATGAGCATTGTTGTGGCTGTACATCACAATCACTCTCACCACAAGCATTCAGGATGCCCATCAACTGTGAGGACCATGGTGGCTGTGCATCATTCCACTCTTACCACAGGTGGGCATCCAGGATGCCTGTGTACATTTGTGTTGTCTCAAATTTTATATTCTTCAACAATATAACTGTATCTATTGTATATATTACAATCTACAATTCATTATATTTGCTTGTCAAATGTATATTATTACATAGGGGGCATTCCATATCCGGAACCCTACCTTCCTAATATGGAACTTTTGGGGTTAGGGCTAGGGTTTAAATTTCCCCTAGGTTAGGTTAAAAGTGCTCATAACATCCCATATGGGATTAACAACAGTGGATGCCACAGCCATGTGGCGCACAACAGCCTGCTGTGGAAATGTATAGATCTGATTGTTTGACAATGCAGAGATTTGCCTATTGTAGCCATTAGGTCCATAGATAATAGCTTCGAAATCATCACCCACCCACTCCACCCACATCACCATTCAGATAATCATGGAATACTCTGCTTTCCCATCTATGTGCCCCAACATTTCCCAGATCTGGTCCAAAGTGGCATTGATACTCCAATCCAGCTACAGGGTCATCAATGCTCCCACAGCCAAGCACAATATGAACATGTTCCTGGCAGCGCTTAAGGCCATTTCCATGGCCAGCAGCAGCATCATTGAGCTCATCTGGTTCTCCCCATGGTATATATATGTCATACCTCAGACAAATGCTCTACTGCCACTTCATCCTCACTCTCCTCCACCTGGATGCAAAGCTCTAGATGGTGCCACTTCACTTCTGGATCACCATGGCCTAGAACCTTGTCTACACTGACTAGATCCTGGAGGCCTTTTTCAAGGAACTCCAGGCAACACAGACCACATTTACATCTGCATGGTGGTCAACTAGGTTCAACCTCTTCTGGATCACCAAAATCATTGTTCACAGACATGAACCCATGTTTTTGTCTCACTACTGGACCACCAGGACAGATTTGGAATCCAATATCAGCCTGATCCCTTTGGTGCACATTGGTAAGTTAGCACATTGTTATGATCACCACTCAGCCAACATTACATAATAGAATTCAGAAACTATACTCAGAGGATGTCGCAAGACTTCCACAGATGATCAGGCGAGGTCACTAACTTTGCCCTAGATCCTGCCAAGGTGATGTGGAACATACAGTCTGCATTCCACCTCTTGGAGGAGGTGAAAGCATGGTACAACAATGCCAACTGTGTCTATTTTGATAAGTGGAATATATTTAATACAGAGTTCCTTCACTCCTAAACACCAGACCAGATGACCCCTACACTGAATTATGGCTCTAGTACACCATGGATCTAAAAAATCCATTTGACCCAAAGGGTAAGGATTTTTCCAGGTGGATGGATGCAATGTACAAGAGCGATGTAATCCAGAAGGAGAAGCACATGGAAGATGAGAGAGATGTGGAGGAGGAATGAACCACCCTGTAAGTACCACAGGACAGTGTTTGGACATTACCCCTTACTACCCCTTATATATTACCATAGTCCCCCCAGGCATCTTCACCAAAGAAGTGTGAATGGTCTACCAGCAGTAAGCATTCACAACACCTCATTCATTACCATCACTGACCAGTTTGGTACAGACATCACCACCACCTGCTCCCCCTCCAAGAAGAAGCCTCAGGAGAGGCAGCCCAAGGTCAAGTTGTGGAAGAGAAGCAGCATGACCTAGACTCTGCCATGGAGGAGAAATTGGTATAAGTCTAATTTTGTACTTCCTGCTGCCACCCATTGTATGTAGAATTGTTAGCAATCATATATGGCTTATGTATAAGAAAACTGAAAATCATGACAGCAAGCACAAAGTAGTAGATATGGCCACATTCTACCATTCCATGCTAGATTGTGGCAATAAATACAATAGCTATAGTTATTGGACCTTCCTGTAGGGATTCTGAACACAATAGTTGTAGTCACTGAAATTCCATGCTAAATTGTGGTGATAAACACAATAGCTGTGGTTACCAAACCTTCTTGTGGACTTCATGCTAGATTGCAGCAATAAACACAATAGCTGTAGTTACTGAACCTTCTGAGCTTTCCATGCTTTCCATGCCTTTCAAGCTTTCCCAGCATCCCAAACCTTTCACACATGCTGGACCTTTTGTCAAGATGTTTATCCAGTTGTTCCAACAGGTTAATGACTCCATTTGGAAAGCCTAACCAAATTAGTGAATTAGTAGAATACAATTGATGTTGATGTATTCACATGGATACCCTAATGCCATAGCAATGATATACATTATTTTTGGACATCATTGCCCACCCTCTGTGAGATATATTGTTAACTCCCCCCCTTGTAGAATCCTCTCATACAACTTCCACCATGTCTGACATCCTCTACAACAACCCACCAAGCACCTCTGCATACTTTCAGCATATCCTTGAATTTGTTGTGGCCCTTCACTGTTATGGTTATGGCCCCTAGCCCCTAACGGACTTGTCTTTTCTTTTCTCTTTATCTTATCTTATCGCGACAGTAGTGACTACTGATCGCTCTAGATCATCGCCTTGCTTGTCCCTCATGGACGAAGGCCTCTTTTCATTTCTTATTTGCGCCTCATGGACGCCTCACTTACTTTATTCATTTCTCTTAGGTGCCTCACCTGTTGAGCACCCATCACGCTCCCTTTTCATATGCTGCCACCGCATCATGTTTTATGCATGTTTACCGTATGTTTCCCTCATGTCTCGCCTTATGTTTTCCATTCGTATTTAATCTCCGCGCCTCATGCACATCGCATGTTTCCCCTATATACACAAACATGTACATACATTTATTTTAGTATATAAACCCCAAGTGCTAGGCTGGATGTCCTCCAGTCTAGTTCACTTGGTTTCTCCCCTTGAAGCCTTGCTTGACTCCCTCTTCTCTTCTTCTCCATCCTCC
>JBBPTL010000362.1:0-13895 GCA_038094095.1 Boletus putidus
GTACCTTGGTGTGTCTCACCTGGTATAGGAATCCCCCTCATCCAATAGGTCTAGAGCCACCTTAGAGTGCTCTCTTGTCACTAGGTTCTAGCGCATTAGCGTTATTTGTAGCCTTACACATTACAACTCCTGGGAACCCGAACGAAACTTAGGAAGTGCCAAAGATGTCTTAGAGGATTATAAAAAGGTTCGACCAAAGGTCTTCCCTCCTAAGTCCAACCTCTCCCATAAACATATTCGTACTGCTTACTCCTGGTGTTATGGCTCGCCCAATCCTCCATCCTTGTGTCCTCACCCGCTCCAACACCAGAAACTTCATCGCCCCTCCTCTCACTCATTGCACCCATCTCCCTGCCGACGAACCCAGCCTTGACCTAATGGGGCTCATCCTCTCAGACAGCCGCCTCACCACCTCCATAGACGCCCTCATAGACACTGACTCCGCCATCCACGCCTTAATCAAGGCGTACTGCGACAACACCTGGATCAGTTTTGTATCCACCCACCATCCTCAGCTCGCCCCCGCCACTACCCTACTTAACCACATACACATAGACCAATGGAGGGCCATCCTCCTGGCTCTAGACCAACTGGACGCCATGGATCTCGTCATTGAAGCCGACACAGCAGCTAGGAGGCATCCACCACGGCTCCTGCTTCCCCCATACTCCCTGTTCCCGCACCATCTGCCTCCTCTTTCCCCCTCTTACCAGAGGAACACTACGCCCTAGAGCGTGCTGAAGCTATCGACCGACCTGACAACCCCCTACCTGTCTCCCACTATCGTTATCACGAGGCATGCTTTGCATGTCATCAACTAGGCCATCAACGGATAGACTGTCGGTATTATCAATGTCCAGGGTGTCGCAACTGGGCCCCTCATCATATCCAAGCCCTATGTCCCGTCAACAACTCCAGTCGTCACCATCGCGGAGCTCTGTCTCCTCCCTCCTCCTCATCCTCGTCTTCCTCACGACGCTCTCATTGTTCTTGCTGATCCTTAGGATCCACCTTCTCTCCCGAGTCCCCCATTGCTGAATCCGGGTGGAACCCACCTACACCCCCATTTGATGCCGTCGCCCACGAAGCATGGATTGCGGAATCCGTACGCCTCCATGACGAAGAAATCACCAATTGCTCCCCCCTCCCAATTCCGCAAGACGTCGAAGATGCCATCAGTGAAGTATGGGAAGAAGATTAGTGAATTTCGTCTCTCCTCTTCACCCCCCATCTTTATCTTTTGTTTACTTGACAAAGTGGTATTTTTCAATGTACAAAGGGGGTAATGTTACGATTCGCCCCTGTTTCTTTTCCTTGCTTATGAATCCTTTACTTTGATGACTAATCCGGTGCAACCTGGAACTCTCTTGTCCTTTCTTCGTTGTTCTACAACGTTCCATAGGATTCTCATCCTATTTTTACCATTATCACGCCATAACTTTCCTCTCTTATTCAGCATGGTCTGTGCGCAACTCTGACAGTATAAATACACCCAGTAATCTACCCTGTACCTCAGACTAGATCTACTTGGGAATTCTATCTCTTTCCTCGTACTCGCTGCTTGAGTCTGTCTCTCGCAGTCTTTCTTCGTCTCATCAGAACTCAGAACCCTTGACTTCATCTCTGTGACGTTGTCTCAGCCCTATCCAGAACTCTTGACGTCGTCACCTCGACTTCGTCTTGACCAGAACCCTTGACTTAGACCTCATCCAAGTCTACGCTCGTTCCTACCCGGACCAAGTGTAACACTTAAGGTCTGAGTCCCTCTACACATTCTAGTGTCCTCTGGCTACACTTGAGTGCCAGCTATCAGACTAGGTTTCTTGCGCACCAGCATAACAAAAGAACTAGCTGAACCCCCGCTTCTGCTATTACGCAGTAAAGCCGCTTCCCTCTGCCCACCATTCCTCCTCCTCGTCAAATCGGTGCACCGTCCCGCTCCCCATCTCCTATCTACTCTGTACCCCAGGAAGGGACTGATTACCACTATCAGCCCAACCAATACTCTCATCCCACTGACTTCCCCACTCACTGTCTTATCACTGCACCTCTCCCACCATGTGACGAAGACATTATCCTACCCAGCGCTAGTGACAACGAAACAGACATGTCATCTCAAACCTCAGAAATAAAGGCTGGTCTACCTGACGACTTTTCCGGCGAGGCCACTGAAGCTAGCCAATGGATCCTCACTATGAAAGCATATTTTATGATGAACAGTGGTCTCTATAATGACCAAGCAAAACTCCTCATGTGTCTCAACAAAATGAGCAAAGGGCGAGGACAAGATTTCGCCGAAGGATGGTACCTGAAAATTGCTGACAACACCATCTTAGAAACAGAAAAAACCTTTGAGAAGTTCTGTGACACGTTCAAGACAGCCTTTGTCCCCTATGATGTATCCACCCGAGCCCATATTGAAATGGGAAATCTTAGGCAAGACTTCAGAGATAGGAAGGATGGATTCGAGAAGTACGTCTCGGAATTCCAATTACTCGCCACCAAAACAAAGATTGCAGACCAAAACGCTCTCATTGAATGGTTCATCAAAGGACTCCACCCTCATATCACCAGGATGGTCCTATCCATCGAAAATGTCCCCACCACTCTCACCAGCTGGATTGAGAAAGCATCCCAATTCCATTCCCAGCTCTGTCACATTGACGATCTCTCGGCCAGAAGGGCCTTCATCCCCTTTAACCAAGGACCCCCTGTCCTCGACGAGACCCAAATGCGATGGATGTAGATGCCGTCCATCTCACCCCCATCCAGCGGGCTGCCTACATGAAAGATAACAAATGCTTTGTTTGTCATCAGGTGGGCTGTCGTTCCTCAAACCATCCCTGCTGATCTGGATCCTCTGCACCCCCTCACCCACCTCGCAATCCGCAGAGAATAAGGGCTGCATACACCCCCGCTCCAGCAACTCCCAAATCCTCCCCCATGGGTCAATATGTTGAAGAGCTTAGGAAGAGAAACATGCCTCAAGACGAGGTACTCAAAGTACTCAAAGCTTGCTTCGAAGAAGATGAAGAAGACAAGGAAACCATAGCAGCAACAGTAGTAGCTGATGAATGGCCAAAGGATTTTTAAATAGGAGAGAAGTTTCGACATCTCCCCCTCCTCAAGTAATAGCTCCTGTATTTGTATCCAATAAAAGTGCGCAGTCAATCCAAATTCCCCTCTTACTCTTCACACACAAAGGAGCACAAATCGTCGATGTAACCGCCCTCATCGATAGTGGTGCTACAGGATGTTTTATAGACCGAGACCTGGTCAAATGAAGGAGACTCCCAATGGAGTGACTCCAGAAACCACTAAAAGCCCAAAACGTAGACGGAACATCTAACCAAGGAGGCGTAATACACCACAAAACCACACTTACTGTTTGCATTGGCAAAGTCGAAGAAAGACGGGACTTTTTAGTCCTTCCCATTTCCCAGGGTTTCGATTCTGTCATGGTCGTGGTCGACCATGGGCTTACAAAGGGGGTGATTGTCCTCCCTTGCCACAAAACTATAGATACCACAGGAGTTGCCAAACTCTTTTTTGAACGAGTCTTCACTTGTTTTGGTCTCCATGACCACTGCATCTCTGATCGAGGCCCTCAATTCGCCTCCGCATTCGCCAGAGAACTATCCCATCTCCTAAAATACAACCTCACCCTCTCCTCTGCCTACCATCCTCAGACCAACGGGGAAACAGAATGAGTTAACCAAGAACTCAAGACTTATCTCCGCATCTTTTGTGATGGGAGACCTGATAAATGGTCAGATCTCCTTCCAATGGCCAAATTTTCCCATAACGCCACTGTCCACTCTGTCACTGGGAAATCCCCGTTTTCCCTGATCCTCGGATACGAACCAAGGGCTTATCCACCAATGGGAAAGATGTTCCTCCCTGCCTTAGAAAGCCGTTCAGAAGCCCTCGCTGCACATGAGAAAGCCCAGCGGAGTATGAAAGAACGAATCACATCAAGATTCTGTCCCTGGAAGGTTGGAGATAAGGTATGGCTGGAGGGACACAACCTGCAACTCAGGTATCCGTCCAAGAAGCTTGCTCCTAGAAGGGAAGGACCCTTCGAGATAAGCAAGGTAGTCTCCCCAGTCACTTTCCATCTCCGCCTTCCCCCCACCTGGAAAATCCATGACGTCTTCCATGCCTCCCTCTTATCGTCCTATCAGGAGACTCCCGAACACAGACCCAATTATACGAACCCACCTCCGGACACTATAGATGGAGATGAGGAATACGAAATCAAGAAGGTTCTGTCACACCATGGCACCAAGGCATGAAGGCAGTACTTGGTATCCTGGAAAGGATACTCCGCAGCAGAAAATACGTGGGAACCAGAAGGGAATCTCAAACACGCGCAAAGTCTCCTCAGAGCTTATAAACTCAGGAATCCCAAGGACTTTCCCCAATTCCCTCATTGACCATCATGTCTATCCCCACCACCAACCAATCCTCTGCGTCCTCTACCTCCTCCAACACATCCACTGGCAATGGAGTCATTCCCATTCACGCTGTTCATCTTCCTCCTCATGCTCGCCGTATCCTATTCACCAGTATACTGGAGAATCCCGCTGCCACCCTCACTATTGAATGAATTCCCACCTTCATCCCCAACCCTACTCTTCATCATCTCGCCACCCTATATTGCACCTATGCTATGGCATGTAACATCCATACAATGCTATGCCCAGAGAACCAGCCATACGTATACACCACCGTGCTTGAACATGCCCTCGTTGAAGCCCGTACCGCCACATTAGATCTTCTTTTTGAAGAAGGATTTGGTTGAGTAGTCAACCAAATCATCCCCAGCATGATCAACCATATCCTCCACCCCATACTCCTTAGTCTGTCTGCAGTCCAATGTCAGATCTATATGAACTTAGATTTGAACGTCCCCGTCAGGGACCCAGTATCCCTTCCACCACCAGTCTACCCTCCAGTCATTGCGTCCCCTCCCCCGGTCCCCATCCCCGCCCCTGTAGCCATGTCTCCCCGTTATGAACCACATCCCATCTCTCCTACTCCCTCTACAGTCATCGCAGACCCTGCGAATCGTTCCTTGTCCCTTGACTCCTTTCACACCAGCCTCAACAAGCCAGCACCTCAGCCTCAGGTTGCTCGCTGAGGCAGCCATATTCAGGCTCACGGAACTCAAATGCGACAGATCCTGCTAGAAGTCGGAGGAATTCCTCACACGGTTGCCCTAACCGCCTTAGGAAGAAGAGTGGTGAATGCTCTATCTTGAGGAGGTACTCCTGCGTTAAACGCTCCCACATGCCCTGTCACTCCAACCACTACTCCCCCACCTTACACCATTCCTTCACCTAGAGGAAGTCCGCAAAACCCAATCATCGTCAATGATCGTACCCCCGAACCTCAGCCCTTTCAGGTTCCAGCACTCTGCTGTGTGGAGTGCCACTCACTCCAGCACACTCGCTGTTTCTGTCCCGAGTATCTTTGCCCCTGGTGTCGACACACCACACCCAGACACACCAGCGCAGCTTGCCCAGTGCACCAATGCGAACTTTGCAGAGCTCTTGGACATGGCGTTCGGAACTGTGCCTTCAAGGACTATGACCCTGAGGATGCTTACGACTATGAGGGGAACACCGGAGATAGTAACTGAGCTGGTGGCTCAGTCGTATGAAGGGGGTAATGTTACAGAAATGTTTCACAACTACGACTGGGCCGTTGTCTACAGACTAAGGCTACTCTGGTAGCCCCTATTTTTGTTTCACCCTATGCTTACCTCACTCTTATTACTTACATAAGCATTCCCTTCCTCTTCTAGGACATTCTGCCCCTTGCTAGAATTCACAACTTCTCGCGGGTAGCGCCACTCGTCCCTATTTGGTCCTTGTACTATACACAGCCACTTGGTCTGTGCACCACTCCTAGCCCTATATAAAGGGCCATACTTGTACCATTATCCCTCAGCTAGTTCTACGTACTCTGTGCTAGTAATCTAGTCCTCTTCCAGATCCTTAGTGTGTGCACTTAAGGTCTGAGTTCCTCTACACATTCTAGTGTCCTCTGGCTACACTTGAGTGCCAGCTATCAGACTAGGTTTCTTGCGCATCAGCATAACACATACCCACCAGGTCATATGAGGCAGTAGTATCTGTCCTCTCCCACCTCAAAGGACCAAAGGCTGGCCCCTTCGCACAAGTAAATCTGGCCAAGAGCCGCACTTACACTTGGGCACAATTAGTAAACAATGTTGAGGGTCTTTTCCGGACCACCAATCAGAAGGACTGGGCGCAAGATCAGTTGACTTGCTACACCCAAGGAAACCAAAGTGTTGACAACTTCATTGTCAAATGGATGAGCCTGCAGGAACAGGCTAAAGTTGATGGATCTCACGGAGTGGCACTCCTAGAAGCCAACACAAAGAAGGGCATCATTGCCCAAATCATAAAAGAAGGCAAAAGGAAGGATGACATCCATTCCTATCTTGCTGAGATCTGCAGGGTCAGATCAGCCCAAGAGTCCCTTGATTTCATCATCGGATGAACTGCCCAAAGGGGCCAAGGATCCCATGGTCGTAAAGACCCCAATGCTATGGACGTCGGTGTGGTCAACCGTGGATGTTTCAATTGCAGGGGCGATCACATGGCCCGTGATTGTAAGAAGCCAAAGGTCTCCTGCCCAGATTGCAAGTTCCTGGGTGGAAACCACAAGAAAGAGTGTAAGAGAAACACTCACAAGGCCCGTGGCACCTCTCAGGAAGAGCCTGTCGCCACGTCCTGGGATGACGCAAAAAGCACCAAGAAGTCCAATGCCAAGGGCAAAGGACATGATGTGGGGGCTGCTGTTCACAGTATGACCTTCGAAGAAGCACATGCATTCTTCTGTGATGTCGAAGACACGGAGAACAAAAAGTCGGGAAAAGCCTGAGCCTGAAAGGGGTATGCTCCCTGGAAGGCGGAAATAGATACCCTTTTCTCACAGTTGACGACCTCACGGAAGTCGACCACCTTTCATCTCATTTGCCATCAGAGGAGTCCCCAAAAGGGCTTGGCCGGAACGTTAAACTGGTGCTTAATTCCTCTACAAAAAAATAAAAATATAGAAGAAAATTTCCCTGATGACATCTTTGTGTGAAGCATACACACTGATCAGGAAATACTGATGACCATCCAAGTGGCTCCTGCTAGTCAGAGCCGAAACTTTATGAAAACCGAAGTGTTGCTAGATAGCGGTGCAAATGCAATCTTTATTGATCGTGCATGGGCTGAAAAGACTAAGCTCCCACTTAAACTATTATGAAACCCTATACCTGTGTTCAACGTGGACAGAACAAAGAATTCTGCCAGTAATATCACACATGCCACAGAAGTAATTGTTGAGTACCAGGGTCATTGCAAACAAGTTCTCGCTGAAGTCACTGACCTGGGAAAGAATCAGTTTATCCTCGGATACTCCTGGCTAAAGTGCCACAACCCTGACATTGATTGGATCAAGGGTGACGTAAAACTTACACGCTGTCCTATGCATTGCCGAGCATTGCAGGACAAGTCTGGATTTGTTAGAACCTTAGAAAAGGAAGAGGAAGAGGAAGATAATGCTTATATTGCGCATGACATACTCCGATCTCTAGACAAGTCGGTTAAAACCGAGAAAACCCCTGAGGAACTTGTTCCAAAGGAATACCACAATTATCTAAAAGTATTCTCTAAAGAAGAATCAGAGTGTATGCTGGTCCGCAAACCTTGGGACCACGTGATTGATATGAAGGACATGTTTAAGCCCAAGAAAGGTCATATCATACCCCTCTCCTCGACTGAACAGGAAGAAGTTTCCATGTTCATAGATGACCAAATGAAAAAGGGTTACATTCATCCCTCTAAATCTCCACAGATATTGCCTGTGTTCTTCATGCCTAAGAAAGACAGCCGAAAGAGAATGGTACAGGATTACCGCTACTTAAACAAACACATGGTTCGAAATAATTATCCACTGCCCTTGATTGCACAGCTAGTTGATAAACTCAAAGGAGCCCAGCTCTTTACCAAAATGGATCTCAGATGGGGATACAACAATGTTCGCATCAAAGATGGTGATGAATGGAAGGCTGCATTCGTATGTTTCAGGGGCACTTACGAACCCCTTGTTATGTATTTCGGCTTATGCAATTCCCCGGCCACATTCCAAGCAATGATGAACGAGATCTTCACAGATATGGATGACGTGGTGGTTGTCTACATTGATGATCTAATGATATTCACAAAAACAGATGATCCAGTAGAGCACGACAGGATCGTGAAAGAAGTGCTAAAAAGGCTAGAGGAGAACGATCTCTTCGTTAAGCCAGAAAAATGTGTTTTCCATGCCACTGAAGTCGAATTCCTCGGCATGATCATGGGGAAAGACGGAATTAAAATGGATCAATCGAAGGTCCAGGCAATCTTAGAATGGCCAGCACCAAGGAATGTTAAAGGTGTTAGGAGCTTCTTAGGTCTTGCCAATTTCTACTGAAGATTTATTAAGGACTACGCGAAAGTTGCATGTCCCCTAAATGATCTATTGAAGAAAGATCAAACCTTCGAATGGCTGGAAGCTCAGCAGATTGCATTTGACACGCTTAAACACTGCTTTACCACCACCCCTGTTCTGGCATTCCCGGATAATGCTTGCCAATTCCACCTAGAAACCAATGCCTCAGATTTTGCAACAGGCGCTGTACTATCTATAGAAAAAGAATTAAAGTGGCACCCATTGCTTATATGTCGCATAGTATGTCTCTGCAAGAATGAAACTACCCCATCACAGATAAGGAGATGCTGAACATCATCTGTGCTTTGGAGTTATGGTGGCACTACCTTGAAGGAGCTAGGCAATTTGAGGTCTGGAATGACCATGCCAATCTACAATACTTTATGAAAGCGCAGGATCTTAACCAACACCAAGCCAGATGGCAGCAGTTCCTGACGTGTTTCAATTACATGTTCATTTACAAGCCTGGCGCTACTAATACAAAAGCTGATGCCCTATCATGCCGTGAGGATCACGCAGTAGGCATCGAAAATAATAACAAATTGGTCTTGATAATCCCGCCAGAACAGATAAGAACCCAAAAGGTTGTAATCTGTGATGAAGGCGATAAACTCCTTAAACTTATAAAACAACACACTGCGTTGCTCAAGGAGAGTGACGTACACGATCTAAGGTTGAAACACAGTGCATACCTTGTCGATGGTGTATTCATCAAAGATGAGAAGCTTTTTGTGCCCGATATAGAGGGCTTACGTTTAGAGGTGCTTTACGCACATCATGATTCTCTGGTTGCTGGACATCTGGGCTATGAAAAGATGCTAGAGCTGATCCAGCACTCATACTGGTGGCCTGGCATTACTCCTTTTGTAAAGGATTACATTTCACATTGTGACAGGTGCACATGCATGAAGGGCTCAAACCAGGTGCCAAGCGGCCTGTAACACCCTTTAGAAGTTCCTGAAGGACCATGGGAAGATATCTCAGTAGATTTCATCACGGGCTTGCCCTTATCCCATGGATCTGATTCTATTTTAGTAGTCGTTGATCGATTCTCCAAAGAGGCGGTATTTATACCCATGGTGAAGACAGTCACAGCACTTGACACTGCTAAATCATATTTGCATCATGTTTGGAAGAACCACAGCCTTCCCCGATCGATCATTTTGGATTGCGGCCCGCAGTTTGCATCCCAGATTATGCAGGATGTTTGCAAACACCTTGGGATTAAATCTAAATTATCTACATCACATCACCCACAGACAGACAGTCAGACAGAACGTATGAACTGTGACCTGCAGCAGTACCTGTGCCTATTCTGTGCAGAAAAACAAGAGGATTGGACGGACTGGTTGCTGATTGCCTAGTTCTCATATAACTCTAAAATGTCGAATGCGACAAAGAAAACCCCTTTCGAGGTTACACGGTCTTACATTCCCCACATGGGAATTGAAACACGTGTTGCTAAGGCACCAGCTGCCGAAGCATTTGCTGACTTGATGGGCAAAACTCTTGAGGAAGCTAAAAATAACATTATTATGGCTCAGGAACGGATGAAAGTCCAAGCCGATAAGCACCGCACCAAAGTACCCACTTACGAAGCCAGATCTAAGGTGTGGTTATCTACCACTAATCTCTGCTTGACACGGCTATCTAAGAAAATGACGGAACGATGGATCGGACCTTACGAAGTTCTGGAACTTGTCAGTACCAATGCAGTCAAGTTACGGCTGCCATGTTCCATGAAAATCCATGATGTAGTCAATGTGTCTAGGGTAAAACCCTACAAAGAACGGTTGCCTGGTCAGCCAATTGTAGCCCCTGGAGCAGTCATGGTCACTGAAGATTGTGATGAGTTGTACGAAGTCGAATATATAGTTGAATCTCGATACAAGGGACGCTGCCTGGAGTACTTAGTCCATTGGATGGGCTTCTCCGATGAAGAGCGTACGTGGGAACCCAAGGGCAGTCTCCTCACCATGGCCCAGAAGGCCATCTCCGAATTTCATACTGCCAACCCACAGGCACCTCGGAAGCTTTGCATGTCCCATCTGGACTTCATTCAGCTATTCCGCCCTTAAAAAAATCTAACCAACGTACCTTCACACCTTGTACCCTTTGATCGCCTAGAAGTCAATCCATAGAGAGGGGGTAGTGTTACGGTTACGGCCCCTGACCCCCAATGGACTTGTCACTTTTCTTTCCTTTCTTTTTATCTTATCTTATCGTGACAGTATTGATACTGATTGCTCTAGATTCTCGCCTTGCTTATCCCTCATGGATGCAGGCTCTATTTCATCTCTCTTATTCACACCTCATGGACGCCTTACTTATTTCATTCCTCTTAGGTGCCTCACCTGTTGAGCACCCATCACACTCCCTTTTCATATGCTGCCACCGCATCATGTTTCCCGCATGTCTATCATATGTTTTCCTCATGTCCCACCTTATGCTTTCCACCCACATTTAATCTCCACACCTCATGTGCATCACATGTTATTAATTTATACACAAACATGTACATACAGTACCATAGTATATAAACCCCAAGTGCTAGGCTGGACGTCCTCCAGTCTAGTTCACTGTTATGGTTACAGCCCCTGTCTGTCAACGGACTTGTCTTTTCTTTTCATTTTCTTTTATCTTATCTTATTGTGTCAGTATTGACTACTGATCGCTCTAGATCATTCACCTTGCTTGTCCCTCATGGACGCAGGCTCTGTTTCATTTCTTATTCACACCTCATGGACGCCTCATTTACTTATTTCATTTCTCTTAGGTGCCTCACCTTTTGAGCACCCATCATGCATTTCTTTCATGCTGCCACTGCCTCATGTTATTCATATGTTTTCCTCATGTTTCCCTCACCAATCTCCATGCCTTTCACACTCATATTTAATTTCTGCACCTCACGCGCGTCACATGTTTATAATATATACCACAACATGTACATACAAGTAAATAGTATATAAACCCCAAGTGCTAGGCTGGACGTCCTCCAGTCTAGTTCACTTGGTTTTACCCTTAAAGCCTTGCTTGACTCAATTCCTTTCTCTCTTCTCATCCTCCTAGTATCAGTGGCCTGTAGACCCCTACAAGGGTTTTAAGGTTGTTTCATTCACTTGGTTTTTCCCTAAAAGCCTTGCTTGACTCACTTCCCTTTCTCTCTCTTCATCCTCCCTCTATTCTTGTGGCCTGTAGACCTATCTTAGGTTTTAAGGTTGTTTCAAGAACTGCCACAGCCTCCTTCTGGACCCCCTGACTCTGATAACAGTAGCTCTTATTCAGATGACAGTGGTCATAATGATAGACCTCCTCAACAAGATCCTGATCCACCTCCATTTCCTCCACCTGGCAATAATCCTCCACCTATTCAACTGCCTCCTGGTGGTAGACCATATGCTGAGTCTATGCAGCCTCATTATCTTGGGCATATGAACATAGAGTGTTCAAAATGTCATGCACTGCATTTTGATTGTGAAAAGCTTAGCAAGTCTACATGTGCTTGCAAGCTCTTTGGAGTGTGCTGCTTGGAGGGAAAGGTACAACTTCCTGTACTTCCTGAATGGCCACAAGAGCTTCAAAGGCTTTATCAGAACAATCAGAACTTTGTCAAAAATATATGCCAATACAACAGCACCTTTGCAATCACTTCTTTAGGAGTTGAGGTGGATCACCATACTGTACAAGGTCCTGGCCCAGCTGCATTTTGCATACATGAAGGACTTTATCATCTGATGGGCAGTTTATTGCCAGAAGATGGTCAAGCTCCAAGCTTTGCACAGCTTTACATTCATGATCCTCAAGAGGCAGCAATAGTCTGTCATGAGAACAATTGCAATCTTGATCAGAATGTTCTACAAGAATTGAATGACATGATAGTCAATCACCACCCCTATGTCAATGTGTTCAAACAGGCATATCAGATCTTGGGTCCAAGGCATGGAGACAATCAAAGGGACCTCCATGTTCAGCTACATTATAGTGAGGGAACAGATGCAAGAAGATACAATCTGCCCACTGTCAATGAAATTGCTGCAGTGGTTCCTGGAGATGGCACAGAGGTTGTAAATGAAAATCATGACATCATCTTGTGCCTTCAAGATGGTGGCTTGCAACATATCAGCCATCTTCATCGTGCATACTCTGCCTTGCATTATGTTCTCCTATTTCCTAGAGGTGAACATGGCTGGCATCTTGGCATGCAATTGCATCAAAATGAAGGTAGACAAAATCGATCAAAACACCTCACTCAAATACTCTATTATGCACATCGCATTCATGTCTGTCCATCACACATTGAGCCAAGAAATCTCTTTTATGGTGGATGCTTATTTCAGCAATATGTCTGTGATGGTTGGGCATCTGTAGAGCAATCCAATCTCACATGGATTGTCAACAATCAGAAGAAGATTCGGGCAGATCTCTATAGTGGCTTACGAGATTGCATTGCACAAGATCCTAATGTCAATCTCCAAGACACTGGCTGCAGCATTGTCCTACTCTCTTCTCACTCTGGAAGTCCATGCTATATGCAACAGCTTCTTTAAGATTCTCTTGCAATATGCCGTGATTGCCGAAAGCCAGATCTTTTTTTGACAATGACTGCCAATGGTATTTGGCAAGAAATCACAGAAAATCTTTTGCCTGGTAAGCATCATCTCATTTGTGTTCTTTCAGCTCAATTAGAATTAACATTTTGTCTTTCATAGGACAACAGCCCATTGACCAACCAGATTTGATGGCCTGTGTTTTCTATCAGAAGCAACAAGCTTTACTCAAGAAAGTACACAATGGCTACTTTGGAGCTGTTGCTGGATTGGTGTATACCATTGAATATCAGAAATGAGGATTGCCTCACATGCATCTCTTGAGTTTCCTTGAAGATCAGGACAAAATCTGCACAGTGCAACAAGTCAATGTTGTTACGGTTACAGCCTCTAGCCCCTAACGGACTTGTCCTTTTCTTTTCCTTCTTTTTATCTTATCTTATCGCGACAGTATCAACTACTGATCGCTCTAGATCCTAGCCTTGCTTGTCCCTCATGGACGCAGGCTCCTTTTCATTTCTTATTCGCGCCTCATGGACACTTCATTTACTTTATTCATTTCTCTTAGGTGCCTCATCTGTTGAGCACCCATCATGCTCCTTTTTCACATGCTGCCACCGCATCATGTTTCACACATGTTTACCATATGTTTCCCTCATGTCCTGCCTTATGTTTTCCATTCATATTTAATCTCTGCGCCTCATGCACGTCGCATGTTCCCCTATGTACCAAAACATGTACATACAGTAGGATAGTATATAAACCCCAGGTGCTAGGCTGGACGTTCTCCAGTCTAGTTCACTTGGTTTCTTCCCTTGAAGCCTTGCTTGACTC
>JBBPTL010000364.1:0-13848 GCA_038094095.1 Boletus putidus
GCGTGAAGAGGCAGATGAAGTCGAGGACTGTGGCCGACGTGGGCGCCGGCGTGTCGTCGCCGGCGGGACCGCGCGAGCTTCTTACGGCATATGACATGCCTTGGAGTCCGACATAGGAAAATATTAAGAAGAATTCGAGTGTGGGCAGAAATGAGTGAGCGAGATGTTGCCGTCGTCCATGGCTGGGGAGTTCCACGGTGAGACGCGGCGAATGACTCGGTTCGGGGAGACGCGACGCCAAGTCACGTGCATACTTTACTCAATGGTCGCCCGTACTAACCTAACCTACCCTATAGCGCGTCCAAAACGCCCGACTTTCCATCACTTTCAAGAGCCCAAATTGATGCGATATCGTCCGGTGGGATAATCAGTCCTGAATTGATCAATGCAGGCCCGGAACACTGTGGATTCACATTTACTGGCATAAAATATGCATTCAATAAAGCCCAAGTCGAATTGTGTAGCTCTCCTAGTGATGTCTAATAAGGGTATCGTAAAAATACATGGCTTTTCTGTTCCAGTGGCTCGCTATGGTGCTACCCATAACTCCGAGATCCCCTGCCTCGTTCTGGAAGCCTTATAAAAGAGAAAAAAACTGCCGTGATGCGAGAAAAATGCAGATGGTCCAAACGCCAGCCAATGCTCGTGCCATTACCGCTTTGGTCCAAATGGAAACATGGTGTGCAGGTGCACGCTTGTTGAATAAGCGTGAGAGTGTGGAATTTGGAAAGCCCGGTCGGTTCAATCTTCATGGCGAAGCAGTGTAGTTGGCAACGGGAGGGGCCAGGCTGTCCCTAGATGCATGTTCTGGACCGTTTCCTTTGTCAAGATAGCCCCCCCCAGAGCATTCCAATTCCATGGGAGTCACCGGTCCCGGGCTCCCGAGAGGAACAAGTCTCGGGGACTTGGGCTTGTGCGGCGCATTATTGGCAAGTAGGAGTTCAACGCCGTTAAGATTGATACCCGCCGCTAACTGGGATGCGTTTGCGGCGGAGTTTCCTAGTGCTAGGGCGGCTTGCATTATCATATCGCGTTGGTACTGCTGCATCTTACGCCGCGTTTCGTCTTCGGATGTCGGAGAGTGAGATGAGTCTGGCCTGTACTTGGGCACTTGTGTGTCCGAGGTGACGGAGGATGACACGCCTCCGGAGACGGCTGCCCGCTGATTCTTCGGGTTGCTATTCCGCCTTTCGTAGTTTGAAGGATAATACTTGCCCACGGGCAGTGGGTTGTCGTGAAAGCCTGGTGGAATGTAGGAAGCGACGGGCATGTTCGCCCCCTGAGCCGTGTACGACCCTACTGGAGCATGGTCGGCATGCATGGCGCTGGTGTCTGTAGCTCTGTGATGAAACGGGTGAGGGCGGTGGACACGGGTCCTGGGGTCCTCGTGCATGGGAAAGTAGCCGCTTCAAAGAGATGAAGAATTAGCTGTAATGCCCAACAACGTGTTGGAGCCGAGGATGGTTTCATTGCCTTACCCAGGTAAATCGCCTCTTGCAGACAGCGGTTCCGGAGGTGTGTAGACAGGGGCCGAGTTCATCTTCCTCACCTTGGGGATTTGGATGGCGATGGGACGACTGTTGCTGGATCGGGGAGAGGCCACGGCGGCAGAGGCGTTGGAGCTACCTGCAAAGGGGGGAAGCGTCAGAGTTATGGTAAAAGTAAAAGAAGAGGAGCTGTGGCGTCACAACGGCCCCGTTGGTCGTGTGTCGGTGGGCACTAATTAAAGGGCCCGGCTCCTGGACCCAGTACCCCGCGAATGTGTGGATTTGGTGGCTGTTGTCTTGTGGGGTTTCGACAACGAGCCGGGGCTGAGTATAAAGGACCGGGACTTACTTTTGACTGGCGGCGCTCGCTCCTCCGCTGACGATGGATGATTGGGATGCGATGGCGTGGTGGGCCGCGAGGACACGAAGTCGCCCACATCGTCAGAGCGACCGCTGGCATTGGACACCAGGGACAGCTCAGACGAGTTGGACAGCGAGCGCCCGGCCATGCCAGGGCGGCGGCGCGGAGTCAGATACGTGGGTGGCTTGAAAGACCGGGCGAGGGCGGCCATCCTTGCGGCCTCTTCGGGGCGGGTGATGCTCGATGCTTGGGGAGACACGGACTCAGATCTAGCGGACAAGACATGCCCTGGCAGGGGTCTCGAGTCGCTGCAGGTCTCGGCGGATTTCTGCAAAGGCAAGGCTGTGGCCGTCTGGCTGGGCGAGAGGCTGGAGCCAAGATGATACAGCGTGGTGACGCTGCCGGGTGACGAATACCAGCAGTGCGGTGCCTGTTTCGCGAGTGTCTCGACAGAGAGGTTCTCGATAAATATCCTCCTACGCCAACAATCGAGGAGGAGGGGTTTGAAGAAAATAAAAAGAGGGTCGAGAAGAGGTAGGCAGATGGCACGAGGAAAGCAATTGACCCGACCTCCAGGGCTGTTAATAATCAAGACGCAAGGCGGTACGGTACATGAGTACAGCGCATTTTAGCGGGCGCCTGGTGGGGCATTGAGCTCTTTGGCGCTGCAACCCTTTGTTTCCAGTGGGTGGCTGCTTGGACCTCTCAACTTCTGCATCGACCCTCATGCGGCAAAAGAAACGGACACATTGGACGACAACCGCCTGCATACGTACATACACCCGCATGGCTGATCTGTTGGTGTCTTCATTTCCTCCGGGAACCCTCTCCGCGTTCTGGACTCTTGGGCAGAGCAGCCATTCGCCAGCGCGTCACAAGGCCATTGTGCCCGCTGTGGGACGTACATTGTCCTTTGTCTTCAATTTGATCATATTGACTCGTCTCTCTCACACTGCACGCGTCGGCTGAGGGCATATTTTTACCGCAATCTCTTTGGGCCTTTGATGCCGCCAAGCCAGTCCGCTGCTGCACGCCGCCGGCCCTTGTCTCTCTCGCTTCTCTGGCTCTGTAGGCCTCCCTTTGATCGGCGGTGGATATCATTGCAGCCTACGAATGGCCATGTGTGACGTACTGTGAGAGAACTGGCCGATGTGCTGCCCCGCAAGGGTCCAAGCCAGGGTTTCACGAGGCTCTTTTGCCTTGAGCCCCTGAGTTGGTTGCACAATGTCCCAACTTGAGCATCTTCCAGCGACGTGACTTGTCACAACTTCTACCGCAAACAGAGCCTCTATCAGACTGGGCCATCGGGCGGCTGCGCAATTATTGTCGCGTCCTGAAGGGAGACCGATGCGGAGCCAGAATTTCTTCTAGTCCGTGATAACGCTGCGTTACGGAGCAGATAGGGAGAGTCTGACGTCACCATGCCGCAACACTTTTTTGTCTAGCCGTCTCGATATTTTTCTGTCAGAACCCGCAGTTACCGGGTCGATCAGGAAGATCTTTTTCCAAATCCATCTTGCTGCGTTGACCGGTCCCGCAACCGCCGCATGTCGCCGGGAACCACGCCGGGTGCAACCTCCACACCGGATCTTGCGCTGCGCCAACGGCTACCAAACTTGACGATAGTCCTGGACACACATCTCGGTGAACACAACATGCACAGTTGGGGTACTTACTCGACGACTTGACTCTCAAAAGTGGTGCTGATCCACCACACGAGTATTGGTATCAAGGGGGAAACAAAACGCCTTTGTCCAACCATATTCCGACTCTCCTCGCATGGATGTCCTGCACTCTTGAACGCGGGGAGCTCAAGGCCCTTCAACTCCAATCAATGGACCTCATCCTCTTCTGCATCATTGTACATGTGTACTGAAACTTGCGCTGCGGTCGATGTCTTCTTCAACTAGACGCGGGCGCGTCCTGACCGCGGCTGAACGTCACTGTACAGCCACCAGTGCACGAGAGCGTCAAATGTCGCAAACATCCAGAGAAAAGTGCCAGCCATGTCAAAGCACTCGCCTCGTTGGGTGGCTGCGTTGCCCCCAAGATTCTCGTTCTTGCACATGTGAATCGCGCTCTCGAAATCCTCGTCCTTGCACGTCTGTTGATATGATACGATATATCAGCATTGGGCATTGCCGCGACGACTACAGGGTCTCCTGTCTCACGGGCATTTACGTACCTCGCCAAAGAAAGTGGACAGATTTATCCATAGGATACACAGAATGATGTCCCAGTTCACAGCGAATGCACTGGCGACGCGCAAGATTCGGGGCACGAAGTAGAGGACGCATGTTACCGCGGAAAGAGCGCCAACGACGATGGCGTAAATCTGCGTGCGCGGCCGTTGTCAGTTGTGATGGCTGTTTGTTGGAAGTTGCTGGCGGTACTGCAGGAAGCCTTACACATTTGTTGGAGTCGACATGCTGGTCCAGCTCGTTTCTCCTGTGCAGCAGATTGGCGCCGTAAAAGACACAGATGGCCATAGACAGCGCAAAGCAGACAAGGTGAATGGTGGTGAGTATGAGGAAGCCGAAGGAAATTGCCATGGTGATAACGCCCTTTGGATTGACAGGGCGCGTTGGTTGATTCCTCTACGCTATGTCGTAGCAGTTGAATAAGGACCGAATGAAGCAGCAAGCGAGACGCGTCACTTGCCCAGGCTTATAGAGTCGCATCTTTTCTTTTGGGCGCGTCTTCGGACGCTATCAATGACGAGGAGGAGGAAAGCCAGGACGGAACTAAGGCACGGTCAACATTGAAGCTTGAAGCTTGAAGCTTCTTGGACCCCTGTCACGTGATGATACGTCACTGACGGGACGTTCAGCGCGAGAGATATTTCACCACTGCGGCTTTTTGCCTCGTCGACTACGAGGGATGCGGTTAAGACTCACCCCGTCAAGACCAAAAATATGAGGCTCCAAGTCTTTTGCTGGACGCACGCCGCCATTGGGCAACGATGGGGGCGGATCCCCCGTGCCCGGTCCGCTCCACTTGTTGTAGGTGCTGCCTCCAGCCTGATTGTGGACGAGCTGCACCGCCATCATCGCATCCCCGGCCCTCGACTTTGACTGAATTTCTTCGTTTGCGGAAGAGCTAAGCCCCCATTTACGAGCCGGAGTGCCTGCGAGGGAGCCGGTGTTGGTCATGATTGACTTGGGGGAGTCAACATGCTGACCATACGGGCAACAGCAACGACCAATGCCTTGGCCAAGCGACCTTATTCCATATTGAGCCACCGGGGGGCCGCCCGTCTATCGTGGGTGCGTTGCCTCGCCGACTACGCGAACCGGTTTGCCAGCTTGCGCATGGTGATTTGATCGGCGTCCCCGATAGCCTACATCGTGGTCATGGCAGCTTGATGGAAGCGCACGCCAATGTCTGCAGTCACAGTTTCATGTCTATTTCTCTCTGCCTGACAGCCTTGGTCTCTCCGTCGGTATTGCAGGGCTCCCTCGCTAACCCAGGGCGATCAGGTTGACAGATGCAGGTCACGGCCGCAGTCCGGCCAGCAGGGGCGCCCCGAATCATCGGATCTAAGTGCCCGTCTAATGGAAGCCTCTCGATGCCTTCGAAGGCTGCTTCCTAGGGGCTTCCTTGTTGGGGCCATGTCGTGCGTCCAATGTAGGACCGTTTGAGTCACGGGTGTGATGTGCTTGGGAGTTTACGTTGGCACTGCTTCTGTTGCTGCGCCATGGCATCTCGAAGCTGTATATAAGGGGAGAAGAGAACCTGGATTCCTGGAAAGAAGACTTGATCTGCATCAGTTCCTCACCAAGCACTTCATTCACTCAATCGCAAGTCGCAACCATTCTGCACCGGTTCCTTGCTTCTTTCACTCAATCGCAAGCCACAATCCATCACGCCCCCAACGCAACCATGCCACGCAACCACAGGTATGTGAACTCTACTGTCTGTCCATAGCACGTACTGACTCGGTCACAGCGAGAGACCCTCCGTGTCGGACTACAACGTCGGCAACAAGAAGAGCCGTCAAGGACAGAGCTCGTCCCGGGCAGCCAACCCGGCCTTCTGGCGATGCGTTCGTCCACCAGGTTCCATGGAATCTGCCGCGAGTACTAACACGCCATAGTGCCGGTGTTCGAATGGCTGGTTCTCGACCAAGCTCAACGACACCTGCCCCGACTGCCATTGCTACCGCTGCACCCAATGCGAGTACTCAATGAACTAGTGAGAGTCGGCTTTTGAGGCAATGATTGGAGTTTTGGGCGGTATTAGACGGAGGGCATACAAATAGACATAGACTAGACTTGGATGAACAGCAATGTTTGGATACTTTCTCATTGACCTGTTTGAGTGAACATTGACCCTTGACTCTGCTGGGCGAAATGCGCAGTCACAGTGAGCTGTCACAAGGCAGCAGAGCCGTCACGATGGCTTCAGGCCTGAAATGTAGGCCAACATATCCATTGATGACGTTGTGACGGGCAAAGCCGGGGCTGGGGGCGAAAAAGGACGCCCAACGGCCGCTGTGAGTCAGCTCCGGGCGCCTGCAGCCCTACGGAAGTGCTAAATTAATTAATTCTTGGGGGCGGTTCCCGGGATTGACGTGATTACATTGCTCGGCATTTGCTGTATCTACTTACCGAGCCAGCCTCTTCTATTTTATTTGAGATTGGCTGCGAAATTAATTGGACAATTCTGTTCTCAACTCTAGGTGCCAGACACATTGGAGGCGCTGAGTGCCCAGCGAGACAAATGTATCCAGGGTAGGCTCCGAATTGCATGCAGTGTCGCCTCCAGGGTATCAACATCTTGGCCTTTTTGTCCCTTGGTATCTTTTTAAGTCAAGAAATGTCATTTGTTTAGGTCGAAAAGTGCATTGTAACCACTTCAAGAATGCATCTTGGGTTACAAGAGTATATCCCAAGACTTAAACTCCAAATCTCGATCGCGGAAACTAAATGCGGGACGGGAATTAGATGCGGGAACTAGTCTCGGCACGATGATCACTGTCAGCGGCATCATGACACGGGCCACCGTAAGACGGGAGCGAATGATTTTCTTTTCTTTTAATTAATAAGCTGACCGTGAGATGATTTCTCCAGGAGGGTCTGTTCTGTGACAGATGTTATCCCCAGAGAGTGCTGTGTTCTTCGTCGATAGCGGGTAGAGTCAACTCTTCATTAGACAGTGTATAACTTGTAATGATATTCCGAAATGGTCATGGTAATGCATTTTTTAAAAAGAAAACATATTCCGCTGTTAATTCCATACTGAACGTATGCCTTTGTGATCGGCCTCGGCGGAGTGACTGGGTCCGGACTCCGGACTCCAGAGAATGAACCGCCACGGCATAGTCGTCGACCGGCTCCGGACTTTGAGCTTCGCCACAGTCACACATCCAAACAGGTCATCTCTAACAGACCCAAAGTACCTCGAATTCAACAAAGAGGCGCGCACATGTCGCAATACACGATCTGACTAAACATCACACGATCCGCGTGGGACCCGCGTGGGCAATGTCAACGTAACCCCTTCATTCTTTCCGATTCTTCCGTGCCGAAAGATCCTGGAGTGGGCCGTGTAAAAGCAAAAAAGAAGGACGAGAACCTGCCTCATAGGCGTAGAGGCAGATTGTGGTTTTACTCCCGTGTCCCAATTAGGCAACTTGCATGGTGTGATTGAGTTCGTCTCGATGGAGTCAATGGCGATCTCCGTGGATTCAGCCTGCTTCGGCAGATACTTACAAGGACGCGGATGAAAATTTTCACGGACAGGATTATAATTCTCTTCTCTGGTCCACATAGGGCGCTTGCGTGGTTTACCAAAATGTTGTTATAGTCGTATCCGTGTGGGCCTGCTCACCATTTGCGAGCCGTCAGCCCCGTAAACGGGATATCGTGACTTAAGGCCTATAGATGAATAATCCTACGCGGAAAGCACAGTCAAGACCATGGAAATGAAGCCTTTCAAGTTTCGTATTAAGCAAGTCAAAATAAAGGGGGTTCTATTAAACGGGCTGTGTAAGAATCAGATCGATGTCATACGCTGCTGCCGAACCTGATCCTCGGAGCCGACCTGTCAAAGACGGCGCCTATATCCGTGCCATCTCCTGCCCCGCGAGGTTAGTCTAGGCACGAAATGCTCACACTAATAGCTTCATTAGGCAGGACATGCTTAAATTACTACTTTAGGCAGGACATGTCTCGCATTAGGTGCTTACATCAGACGGACTTTTATGGGCTAATCCTACTATGTCAAGTCCTCAGAAGTGACTCCATTCAGAAGCCACTATGTTCCGTGTCTATCAAGCGTCTTCGAGCAAGGCACGATGAGGAAAGAAAAAGGGGAAACGGGACTGTATCTCAAAGCTTTGGTTGAGAAGTCTGGTGTGGTTCCTGAGATATAAAGTAGTCCTCCATTCCCGTCTACAACATCCTTTTTCTTCCCTCACCGGCTTCTTCATCAGCTTCTTCATCAGTCTCATTCCAACTTCTCTCTTATCCAAACTCCTTTGGACAACTCAAGACCAATCTTGACTTCAGTCTTCTCACCAATCTTTCCCACACAACCCAAACTCTTTCACTCAACAAGATGAAGGCCCAAACCATCGTCGCCGCCCTGCTCCTTGCAGTTGGCGCCCACGCCCAGTCCACAATCTACAGCGGAACCGGCTTCGGAACCTACTACTACGATGTCGTTGATGTCGATGGCTGTGGCAACAACTTTGCCAACCAGAACCTGGGCTACGTTGAGTGCAGCGAGTCCGGCCTGACCCTGGACCAGATCAACTCCGAGTACGTCGTGGCCATGAACCACACCCAGCTCGTCGGCGACCTGGCCCTGTACTGCGGAAAGAAGGTTATCGTCTCCGTCAACGGCGTGGCCTCCAGCCTGCCGCTCTTCATCGCCGACGGCTGCGAGCGCTGCGGCACCGGCTCCTCCTCCAGCACTGTCTGGAACGCCAACGGTGCCCCCGGCCTGGACTTCTCCTACACTGTCCTCAGCGAGCTTTCCTCGGCCGCCTGTGACGCCGGCCACATCGACATCACCTGGGAGATTGTCGACGAGACCCTCTACGACTTCGACACCAACGCCCCTGGCAGCCCGCAGGGACCCGTCAAGCGCGAGGCCACGGTCGCACGATCAGGCACTGGCAGGCGAGGACTCGGCTTCTAAGCCCTCGTCAAGAAATATTTTAAACAAAAAAGAACACTATGGAGGGTTTCAATTTCATTGATACCTTTCCACCCAGCAGGTGATTGGGGGAGAGTTGTTGGACAGAGCCCAAAAGGGGGCAGGACTTCAGGGGGGACTTTTTGGCCTTTGACACCTTGTTCTAGGCACATTTGTACATACCTTAGAATCTAGATTTCAACACTTCCTAGGTACATAGCTTTCTATGGTAAATATTACCTTTCTTTCTTGCCTATCACAGAAAATGAATCTTCTGCAACCCTGACAGTCTTTGAAGCTACTTGTGATAGCTCCTGGTAGAAGACTGGCTCATCCTTGCCACAATGGCCGACAACTTCTGTTCTTGGTACCCGTAATTACTGTAGCACCTCGATAATGGAGTTCGCTGGGCTTCACGGTCTTGGATAGGTGTTTTTCGAGTTTAAACGAGCAATATGGTGTTGGTTCCCGGGTTTATCAATATAGTGTGGGTGAAAAGGGCCTTGAGATTCGGCAATATGGAAGAAATTGGGGAGTCTCTTGATTGGAAGGTTGGAGCTATATCGCAATAGAACTTAGAATAGTCTATTATTAGCCAAGACCATCGGCCCCAATAAATACATGGTCGCACTTTGAATCACGGACTTAGCTACTTTAGGTAAGGAAATAGACAAATCACTTCAAAGTGATTAAATGTCCATCTAACCTCCAAATAATCATGCCGTTTTAACTTTTGGATGGCTAATTAGCTTAGAGCATGGAAGCTCAGCCCAGATCAGCCATGGATAGAAAAGCTGGCTGATTGATTGGTCAACTAGGCTATGGTGATGAGGGCTGATGTCATTCAATCATAGAGTGATGTAATTTCAACAGCAACTGGCCATTTCCCCCTCATGGTGATCTTATAAGTACTGAGCCCTCCATGTTGATGGGCGGAGGCGGATATCCATGATCCAAGCACCTGCCACCAGCTGTGCAGCGAAATTGTTTTCCGTATTCCAGAACTCCAGGATCATTAACAACGTTCCAACTTCTCGGTCCAAGTCTTTACGATGTCCGCTAAGAGTCAAAAATCAATTTTGGTCCACCTGATGGAGTCAAGCGAGTTCAGCGATCTAAAATTCACTTGCCAAGGGCAAGACTTCAAGGTCCACAAGACTATCGTCTGTGGTCTATCACCAGTCATCAAGGCACTTGTCCAAGGAGGGTTTAATGTGTGTCCCCAACTCTCCATCGGTAGAAATAGTAGCACTTCGCGGTGTTCGCTCACATCGGATGTCTAGGGATTTAACGACGTCGTTCCGATGGGTTCGTTCCAGCCTAGCACTGTGAAGCAGCTTGTCCAGTTCATATACACCGGTGATTACGATGATCCCCAAGACGAACTTGACGATCTTCCGGCCAACCACAATGCCTATTTTGAGAATATGGACGAGACAGAGAAAGGTGAGATAGTCTATTAAGGGCTGGAGATAGTCTTGGAACTGATAACACAGGTGATAGGAGCAGACACTCTGCCCGAGAAGTATTGTCAATCTAGCGACGCTAAAGAGGCCAGTACCGACGACTCTTCGACGTGGTCTTCTTCAACACCACCGCCGAATTCGGCCGATCCCCTCTTCCAACATATTCTTGTCAACTCTATTGGCAATCATTATCAGGTTGATGAGCTCATTTCATTAGCGAACACCAAGATCAAGAGCCTCCTTCAGAGTCATGGTGAGGGTGAGGATCAATCTTGGGTTACACGTCTTCCCAGTGCAATAGAGGAAGCAGTTATGTCGACGACAGACGAAGAGCTACTGGAAATCTTAGCTTCGGCGACTGCAGCTAATGTTTCCACCCTTGTGGAGTTGGATGAGTTTAAGAATCTACGCGTCATGTCGGACTTTTCGGTCAAGGTTCTGAAAGGCTGCGTTAAAGAGATCGAGGAGCGCGAGACGACAGCAAGATCGTTAGGGAAAACCATGGCGTCCATTGTTGCAAAACTCAAAAAAACGTAAAAATGTCTACTACATTAACCCTGGTGTGCTATTAAAACCAGCGATCATTATTAAGGCTATGTAATAGCCATGCAATTATACGGTATCAATTAATATGATAATAATAAATTATAAGAAGATAGGGAAAACCCCTAGGGATACAAACCTATCTGCTGCCTTTTCCTAGGTCTAGGACGACCCCTGCTATAAGTTGCCTATCCTAGTGATATAATATAGCTACCCATTTATTTAAGGCACCGCATTTCCCTTATAAGGCAGAGTATTTGTATAAGCAAATGAATCGAGGCAGCATGGATATAATTGTAAAAGGAATAAGGAGGTAGCTATGTATAGGTCTTTGTAATAAAAGGTTTAATAAGGAATTAAAATATAAGCGTATGTAACCTTACATTATCTGCGTAATTGATTTGCAATTAACGAGATCATAAAGCGCATACCTTAGATAGGGCCAAAGTATGTTTTCCCAAGTTTTGAAACAATGAGCACTATGGCCTTCCCATAAACGTGCTTTTTTTTCATCAACCGCATATAGTGAAAATACAACGAATAAGTTATCTACTCTAGGGTTTGTGAATAGTGACCCAGATTGTCGTACAAGCCTACTTTTTCGGTGAATCCCTCGTCGGCGCTGGTAATCAAGAGCAGCTATCTCGTACGGCCAGTATCTCTAGTCATAAAGGACGACAGCGGCTCAACCGATATGAACCTGTATTTAGACGCCTGAGCACAGCTCTAGGTATATGCCATCCGGAGGACCTTCATGCTCGGCGGTACCGACAGCTGGTGCCCTCTCCAGTCCTGATAACCTCGTAGGTCCAGAGTTGCAGGCTGTCACTGATGTTAGCGACCATCTCCGATGGACCGCGTGGACTTCCGGGGAGGACGGGCACAAAAGTCCCTGGGTTTCTGCGGTCCTCTAAGCCTCCGACTGAATCGGTGGGGAGCGCGAAGAAGTGAACAACCTGCGCCATATTCATTAGACAACGTTGTTCCTGGCATTGAGAAGGGCCCTGCTCACTGCTCCCATATACGCCTTGACTGTTTCCCAAGGAATGCCATAGTTGACGAGCTTGACAAAGCCACGGCCTCAGAAGATTTGGACGAGCGCCTCAGCGAGCCTCGTGCTTTCGGCTTCAGAGTCATGGGTAAAGATGGAAAAAAGTCTAGTCGGGAGATTAAAGTAAATTCGTGAAGCCTCTGTTTGATAAGGTATATCTCTTTATGCGTATAGAAACTCATATCTATCTAGTCTCTCTAGGCACCTAGTTACATTTATCCTGATCGGCTACCCCTTGCGACACTTAAACGGTCTATGCCATAGCTTGCTAAAGTACTTTGTATCCATACCAGCTTCATCGACCTTCCCTGTTGCCAATAGTAGCTGTATTATTTCCTTATACTCACACTCTGCAGCATAGCTTGCTGGTGTCCGTTTACCCTTATCTTGGATGTCCGGATTAACCCTAGGATCGGCTAGTAGAAGCCTTACAATATCTATGTGCCCTTGCTCTACAGCATAGCTCAACGGTACTCGGTCACGACTATCCCGAGAGTCAGGATTAGCCCTAGAATCAGCTAGCAGAACCTTTGCTATTTCTATGTGCCCTTTTTCTGCAGCATAGCTTAATGGTGTCCGTCCTTTAGGGCCGGGAAAGTCCGGATTAATACTCGAGCTTTTGAATAGTAGCTTGAATGCTTCTATATTCCCATGAATTGCAGCAGTTATGAGCGATGCTGATAGAGACTCGGAGTCGGGGCCAATACGGGCCACTAGTAGGTCGACTATTTCCATATCCCGTTTCTCTATACCATAGTCTAATGGCGTCTTAGAGCTGCTGCTCTTCAAATGTAGGTCGACTCTGGGATCGGCCAGTAGTAACTTCACCATTGCCATATTTCTGTTCCATACAGCAATGCTTAATGGTGGACCATCGTACCAACATGAGTTTGGGTCAACGCGAGGATCTGCTAGTAGTAACTTCACTACTGCTGTGCTCTGGCTCAATGCAGCATGCACTATTGGGGTCCAGCCTTGTGGACAGCGAGATTCTGGGTTAACCCTAGGATTTGCTAGTAGTAGTCGTACTACTTCTAGGCGCCCTTGACGTGCGGCAAGGATTAATGGTGTCCCCTCTCCACCGCCCGACATAGCATTCAAGTCGAGGTCATGAAGGGTGAGAAAGAATTCCACGAGTTCTTTATGCCCCTTGATTGCTGCCATTCCGAGTGGAGTGATTGGACACAAACCCTCGAAAGGTTTTGCAGCTGATTCCCCATGTGCAAGTAGCTTTTGAATTGTCGGAACTACGCCGTTCTGACAAGCCCAAAGTAATGCTGAACGATTGCCTTCCACATCGTTTTTATAGAGCACAGGATTGGAAGCATCGTAAAGATCGCGGCATGTCTTCATTAATGCTTTCAAATTCTTTGCTTCCTCATCCAGAAGCTCCACGTTCTCTGCAATTTGGCGGAGAAGTTTGAGGGGCAATTTCAACATGGGGGCTGTTTGCTTCGGCTCAACGTTTGACTTATGTTCCGGCGTGTTTGTCATGGTTGATATGGCTTCTGTGGTGAAGCGGATTCTGTCGCTAGGCGCAAGCTTTGTGATGTCTAAAGTGTCTGGTGTTTCTGTTGTTGAAGTTGAGTGATGAGCGTGTCGGAACAGTTTGATAAATCATGAAATAGACGTGCAAATATATAGTCCTGGCACGAATCCAAAGCCCTTTCAGCACAGTTCCTACATATTAAAATATGGGAAGCGGGGAGAAAAAATGGGTCACGTAGCCCGGAGTTTCTCTCGCGGGGCAAGTCCTGGGGCTCGTTACAAGTCTCCTCATCTCTGGTAGACCTGACG
>JBBPTL010000366.1:0-13816 GCA_038094095.1 Boletus putidus
AGGGCGTGGATAAAGAGGTTGAAACAACCTTAAAACCCAATAGGGGTCTACAGGCCACTAGCAACCAGGAGGATGATGAGAGAAAGAGGAGGAGTCAAGCAAGGGCTTCAAGGGAAATACCCAAGTGAACTAGACTGGAGGGCATCCAGCCTATCACTTGGGGTTTATATATTGTCATACTGTATGTACATGTTATGGTATATATTATAAACATGAGATGTGCATGAGGCACAGAGATTAAATACGAGTGGAGGGCATGAGGCAAGACATGAGGGAAACATATGGTAAACATGTGCAAACCATGAGGTGTGGCAGCATATGAAAAGAGAGCGTGATGGGTGCTCAACAGGTGAGGCACCTAAGAGAAATGAATAGAATAAGTGAGGCGTCCATGAGGTGCGAATAAAGAATGAAAGGGCCTGTGTCCATAAGGGACAAGCAAGGCGAAAGTCTAGAGCGATCAGTAGCCAATACTGTCGCGATAAGATAAGATAAAAAGAAAAGAAAGAAATGACTAAGTCCATTGACAGACAGGGGCCGTAACCGTAACACTACCCCCCCTCTATGGATCGACTTCTAGGCGATTAAAGGGTGCAAGGTGCAAAGGCACGTTGGTTAAATTTTCGTAAGGGCAGAATAGCCGAACGAAGTCCAAGTGGGACATTCGGAGCTTCCGAGGCGCCTGTGGGTTGGCAGCATGGAATTCAGAGATGGCCTCCCGGGCCATGGTGAGGAGACTGCCCTCGGGTTCCCACATACACTCTTCATCGGAGAAGCCCGTCCAGTGGACTAAGTACTCCAGGCGGTGTCCCTTGTATCGAGATTCAACAATATATTCGACTTCGTAAAGTTCATCACAATCCTCAGTGACCATGACTGCTCCAGGTGTGATAATAGGCTGACCAGGCAGCCTTTCCTTGTAAGGTTTCACCCTGGACACATTTACTACGTCATGGATTTTCATAGAATGAGGCAGCCATAACTTGACTGCATTGGTACCGACGAGTTCCAGAACTTCGTAAGGTCCGATCCATTGTTCCATCATTTTCTTAGATAGCCGCGTCAAGTGGAGATTGGTAGTAGATAACCACACCTTAGATCCGACTTTGTAAGCAGGTACTTCGGTGCGGTGTTTATCGGCTTGGACTTTCATCTGTTCCTGAGCCTTAATAATATTATTTTTAGCTTCCTCAAGGGTTTTGCCCATCAAATCAGCAAATGCTTCGGCAGCTGGTGCCTTAGCAACATGTGTTTCAATTCCCATGCGGGGAACGTAAGACCGTGTAACCTCGAAAGGGGTTTTCTGTGTCGCGTTCAACATTTTAGAGTTATACGAGAACTGGGCAATTGGCAACCAGTCCATCCAATCCTCTTGTTTTTCTGCGCAAAACAGACGCAAGTACTGCTGTAGGTCATGGTTCATTCTTTCTGTCTGACCATCTGTCTGCGGGTGATGGGAGGTAGATAATTTAGATTTAATCCCGAGGTGTTTGCAAACGTCCTGCATAACCTGGGATGCGAACTGTGGGCCGCGATCCGAAATGATCGATCGGGGAAGGCCGTGGTTCTTCCACACATGGTGCAAATATAATTTAGCGGTGTCAAGCACTGTGACTGTCTTCACCGTGGGTATAAATACCGTTTCTTTGGAGAATCAATCAATGACTACTAAAATAGAATCGGATCCATGGGATAGGGGCAAGCCCGTGATGAAATTGGCTGAGATATCTTCCCATGGTCCTTCAGGAACCTCTAAAGGGTGTAACAGGCCACTTGGCGCCTGGTTTGAACCCTTCATGCGTGCGCACCTGTTGCAACGCGAGATGTAGTCCTTTACAAAAGAAGTAATGCCAGGCCACCAGTATGAATGCTGGATCAGCTCTAGCGTCTTTTCGTAGCCCGGATGACCTGCAACCGGAGAGTCATGATGTGTGTAAAGCACCTGTAACGTGGAATGATACAAATAACGCTGACACGCGTAGAACCTAGTCTGAAGCTGGCACTCAGAGTGTAGCCAGAGGACACTTGTGAAAGTGAAGAGGAACTCAGACTCTAGTGTGCACACAGGAGATCTGGAAGGAGACTAGATTGCTAGCACGAAGTGCGTAGAACTAGCTGGGGAATACATGTACAGACTATGACCCTTTATATAGGGTTTGGAATGGTGCACAGACCATGCAGCTGTGTATCGTACACGGACCATGTGGATAAATGAGGACGAGTGGCGCTACCCATGAGAAGTCTGGATCATAGCAAGTGGAACGTTCTAGAAGAAGGTTGAAGGGAATGCTGATGTAAGCTAAAATGATGTAAGCATAATACATAGGGGCTATCCCCCATGCAGTTGTAGTCCGAAGACTAAGTCCCAGTCGTAGCGAAGTGAAACAAAAGAAATATCTGTAACAGCACCTCTAGGTGTAGCCCTTCTATATCGGGCATGTAAAGCTTGTTATCTTTAATGAATACACCATCGGCAAGGTATGCGCTGTGCTTCAATCTAAGATCATGTACGTCACTTTCCTTAAGCAATGCAGTGTGTTGTTTTATAAGTTTTAGAAGTTTGTCACCTTCATCGTGGATTACAACTTTTTGGGTTCTTATCTGTTCCGGCGGGATCATCAAGACCACTTTATTGTCATTTTTGATGCCTACTGCGTGATCTTCACAGCGAGATAGGGCATCAGCTTTCATATTGGTAGCACCAGGCTTATAAACAAAGACGTAATTGAATCGCGTCAGGAACTGCTGCCATCTAGCTTGGCGTCGGTTAAGATCCTGCACTTTCATAAAATACTGTAAATTGGCGTGGTCGTTCCAGACCTCAAATTGCCTAGCTCCTTCGAGATAGTGCCGCCATAACTCCAAAGCACGGATGATGCTCAACATCTTTTTATTTGCGATGGGGTAGTTCCGTTCTTGTGGAGACATACTGTGCGACATATAGGCAACAGGGTGCCACTTAGATTACTTTTCTATAGATAGTACAGCGCCTGTTGCAAAATCCGAGGCATTGGTTTCTAGGCGGAATTGGCAATCGTTATCTGGGAATGCCAGGACAGGGGCGGTGGTAAAGCAGTGCTTAAGTGTGTCAAATGCAACCTGCTGAGCTTCAAGCCATTCAAAGGTTTGATCTTTCTTCAATAGATCATTAAGGGGACGTGCGACTTTCGCGTAGTCCTTGATAAACCTTCGGTAAAAATTGGCGAGACCTAAAAAGCTCCTAATGCCCTTCACGTTCCTTGGTGCTGGCCATTCTAAGATTGCCTGGACCTTCGTCTGATCCATTTTAATTCCGTCTTTCCCCATGATCATGCCGAGGAATTCGACTTCAGTGGTGCGGAAAACACATTTTTCTGGCTTAACGAAGAGATTGTTCTCCTCTAGCTGTTTTAAGACTTCTTTCATGATCCTGTCGTGCTCTATGGGATCATCTGTTTTTGTGAATATCATTAGGTTGTCGATGTAGACAACCACCACATCGTCCATATCCACGAAGATCTTGTTCATTATCGCTTGGAACGTGGCTGGGGAATTGCATAAACCAAAGTACATAACAAGGGGTTCGTAAGTGCCCCTGAAACATATGAATGTGGCCTTCCATTCATCACCATCTTTGATGCGAATGTTGTTGTATCCCCACCTGAGATCCATTTTGGTAAAGAGCTTTGCTCCTTTGAGTTTATCTACCAACTGCGCAATCAAGGGCAGCGGATAATTATTGCGAACCGTGTGTTCGTTTAGGTATCGGTAGTCCTGTACCATTCTCTTTCGGCCATCTTTCTTGGGCACGAAGAATACAGGTGACGTCTGCGGCGACTTAGATGGATGAATATAGCCCTTCTTCATTTGGTCATCGATGAACGCGGAAACTTCTTCCTGTTCAGTGGCGGAGAGGGGTATGATATGACCTTTCTTGGGCTTAAACGTGTCCTTCATATCAATCGCGTGGTCCCATGGCTTGTGGACCGGCATACGCTCTGATTCTTCTTTAGAGAATACCTTTAGATATTTGTGGTATTCCTTTAGAACAAGTTCCTCAGGGGTTTTCTCAGTTTTAGTTGGCTCGTCAAGAGACCAGAGTATAGCATGCGCAATGTAGGTGTTATCTTCCTCTTCCTTTTCTAAGGTTTTGACAAATCCAGACTTGTCCTGCAGCACTCGGCAATGCATGGGACAGCGCGTAAGTTTTACGTCACCCTTGATCCAATCAATATCAGGGTTGTGGCGCTTTAGCCAGGAGTATCTGAGGATGAATTGATTCTTTCCCAGGTCAGTAACTTCAGCGAGAACTCGTTCACGATGACCCTGGTACTTGACAATCACTTCTGCGGCATGCGTAATATTTCCAGCGGAATTCTTAGTTCCGTCTACGTTGAATATGGGAATAGGGTTTCGTAATAGTTTAAGCGGGAGCTTAGTCTTTTCAGCCCACGCACGATCAATAAAGATTGTGTTTGCACCGCTATCTAGCAACACTTATGTTTTCGTAAAGTTTTGGCTCTGGCTAGCAGGAGCCACTTGGATCATCATAAGTATTTCCCGATCAGTGCGTACGCTTCGCACAAAGATGTCATCGGGGAAATCGTCTTTAATTTTTTTATTTTTTGTAGAGGAATTAAGCACCGGTTTAACGTCCCAGCCGAGCCCTTTTGGGGACCCCTCTGACGGCAAATGAGATGAAATATGGTCGACTTCCGCGAGGTCGTCAACCGTGAGAAGAGAGTATCTATTTCCACCCTCCAGGGAGCATACCCCTTTCAGGCTCGGGCTTTTCCCGACTTTTTGTTCTCCGTGTCTTTGACATCACGGAAGAACGCACGTGCCTCTTCAAAGGTCATACCGTGTATGGCAGCCCCTGCATCTCGTTCTTTGCCCTTGGCATCGGACTTCTCGGTGCTTTTTGCGTCATCCCAGGACGTTGCGGCAGGTTCTTCCTGAGAAGCGCCACGGGCTTTGCGAGTGTTCCTTTTACACTCCTTTTTGTGGTTCCCACCCAGGAACTTGCAGTCCGGGCAGGAGACCTTTGGCTTCTTGCAATCGCAGACCATATGGTCTCCTCCGCAATTGAAGCATCCACGGTTGACCGCGCCAACGTCCATAGCATCGGGGTCTTTATGACCGTGGGACCCTTGGCCCCTTTGGGCAGTTCATCCGATGATAAAATCAAGGGACTCTTGTGCCAATCCGAGCCTGCAGATCTCAGCAAGATAGGAATGGATGTCGTCCTTCCTCTTGCCTTCTTTTACGATTTGGGCGATGATGCCCTTCTTGGTGTTGGCTTCTGTTACGGATATTTCTTTTCCTTTACTTCACTACGATTGGGACTTAGTCTTTGGACTACAACTGCATGGGGGATAGCCCCTATGTACTATGCTTACATCATTTATCTTACATCAGCATTCCCTTCAACCTTCTAGAACGTTCCACTTGCTACGATCCGAGTCTTCTCGCAGGTAGCGCTGCACATCCTTGTATATCCACCTGGTCCGTGTACTATACACAGCCACATGGTCTGTGCACATTTCCTCACCCTATATAAAGGGTCATATTCTGTACTTGTAGTCCTCAGCTAGTTCTACGCACTTCATGCTAGCAATCTAGTCTCCTTCCAGATCTCTTGTGTGCGCACTAGAGTCTGAGTTTCCCTTCACTTCCACAAGTGTCTTCTGGCTACACTTCGAGTGCCAGCTTCAGACTAGGTTCTACGTGTGTCAGCGTTATTTGTATCGTTCCACGTTACAAAAGAACTAGCTTTACTCTCGCTTCTGCTATTATGCAGTAAAGCCGCTCCCCTCTGCCCATCATTTCGCGCCGTCGCCAAATCCGTGTACCGTCCCGCTCCCCATCCCCCACACCATCCGAATACCTCTCAAACGCTGCTACTCCAAGGACCGTTCCCGCTATCCTCCCACCCCTAGACGAAGACATCACCTTATCTGGTGACAATGATTTTGATATGGCAACCCGCATAGCTGAGATCAAGGCTGGATTACCCAACGACTTTTCTGGTGAGGCCAACGATGCTAGCCAATGGATGCTGGCCATGACGGCCTACTTTACTATGAATAGTGCTCACTATAACGAGCTCGCCAAGATCCTCACGTGCCTTAACAAGATGAGCAAAGGACGTGGACAGGACTTCGCTGAAGGCTGGTATATCAAACTAGCAGATGAAGCTGTCTCAGACGAAGACAAGACATTTACAAAATTCCTCGACGCATTCCGCCAGGCCTTTATACCTTATGACGTGTCAGCCTGAGCCCGTATCGAAATGGGAAGTCTCAGGCAGGATTTTAAGAATCGGAAGGAGGGATTCGAGAACTATGTCTCGGAATTCCAGCTCCTAGCCGCAAAGACAAAGATCGCCGATCAGAACGCTCTGATCGAATGGTTTATCAAAGGACTCCACCCCCACATCTCCCGGATGGTCCTATCAGTCGAGACGGTACCTACCACTCTCCAAGGATGGATTGAGAAATCCTCTCAATTCCACTCCCAACTTCGTCGCATCAACGATCTCTCGGCCGGAAGGGCCTTTATCCCCTTTAACCAAGGGTCCTCCCACCCTCAATGAGATCCAAACGCGATGGATGTTGATGCAGTCTGCCTCACCCCGGTACAACGCGCGGCCTATATGAAAGACAACAAATGTTTCATATGTCACCAAGTAGGCTGCCGTTCCTCCAACCACCCCCATCGACCTGGATCATCTGTACCTCCCTGCCCGCCTTGCAACCCACAGAGAATAAGGACTGCATACACTCCCGCTCCAGCAACCCCCAAGCCCTCCCCCATGGGCCAATACGTTGATGAGCTTAGGAAAAGGAACGTACCTCAAGAGGAGGTACTCAAAGTTTTAAAGGCCTGCTTTGAGGAAGACGAAGCAGATAACGAAACTGTTGCAGCAACAGTAGTGGCCGAAGAATGGCCAAAGGATTTTTAGAAAGGAGGGAAGTTTCGACGCCTTCTCCTCCTCAGATCATTGCTCCTGTATTCGTATCAAATAGAAAAGCGCAATCAATTCAAATCCCTTTGTCTTTATATGCGCAGGAGAATGCACAAGTCGTCGACGTCACTGCGCTGATTGACAGCGGCGCCACAGGATGTTTCATTGACCGAGACCTGGTCAAACAAAGGAGACTCCCGATGGAGCGACTTCAGAAACCATTAAAAGCTCAGAATGTGGACGGAACGTCCAACCAAGGAGGCGTTATACACCACAAAACTACTCTATTCGTCCGCATTGGCAAGATCGAAGAAAAACGAGATTTTCTTGTCCTTAACTGTGGGAAAGAAAACATCATCCTAGGACTCCCCTGGCTTCGCGAAGCCAACCCCATCATCAATTGGTCTACTGGGAAAGTAGAAATCCCAAACCAACCAAAGAAACCCCGCCACGACTCTCCCCGAAGCCTCGCCCAGAGATACCTGGTGCGATACCTTGACCTAGACCCAGATGCCAAAACAGCTTGCCTCTGGAAAAAATGTGTAGAGCGAAGCGCTCAAAATGCATACCCCATATGCCGCACCGCCCTCTCCACCGATCTCGCCATGAAAGAAGAAAAGCCCAAGGTAGTACTACCTGACACATACAAAGACTTTGCCGACGTCTTTGAGAAAAAGACGATTGATGAACTTCCCCCTTCCCGAAACTTCGATCACGCCATCGACCTCAACAAAGACTTTACCCCAAAAGTCGCCAAAGCTTACCCACTAAACCCAAAGGAAGCTGAGGCCTGCAAGGCGTTCGTCGATGAACATCTCGCTTCTGGGAAAATTACCCCATCAAAGTCCCCACAAGCCGCCCCGTTCTTCTTCGTGCCAAAGAAAGATGGTTCCCTATGCCCCTGTCAAGATTACCGTTACCTCAACTCCCATACGGTAAAGAACGCCTACCCCCTTCCCCTCATCTCAGACCTTGTGGATCGCCTTAAAGGATCGTCCGTTTTTACCAAAATGGACATCCGATGGGGCTACAATAACATCTTAATCAAACCAAATGATCGATGGAAGGCCGCATTCATTATGCCGTTCGGATTATTCGAACCAACGGTCATGTTCTTCGGGCTTTGTAACTCCCCCGCTGCGTTCCAAGCCCTCATGGACCATATTTTTGGCGATCTCATGGCAGAAGGATGGCTCGTCATTTACATGGACGACCTCCTCATCCACTCTAGAGACACTGCCATCCATGAAGAGCGAACCCAACGAGTCCTGGAATGACTCAGAGAACACAAGCTTTTCTTAAAGCTCAAGAAATGCTCCTTCAACGCGGCCGAGGTAGAATATCTAGGAATGATCGTCAAAGAAGGACAGGTCAAGATGGACCCCACCAAGCTCCATGCCATCGAAGAATGGAATTCCCCCACTAGTGTAAAGGCAGTCCGATCGTTTATCGGTTTCTGCAACTTTTATCGCAGATTCATTACGAACTTCTCTGCAATTGCTCGCCCGCTCCACGATCTTACAAAGAAAGGAGCCAGATGGGATTGGACCCCCACCTGTGAACAAGCGTTCCAAAAAATCAAGTCCTCCTTCCTACAACAGCCGGTGCTTGCAATGCCCGACACCACCAAACCCTTCACCGTCATGACTGACGCCTCCCTCACTGCTATGGGAGCAGTATTAATGCAGAATGACGGCAACGGAAACCTCCATCTGTGTGCCTATCTATCCAAAACCCTTTCCTCCGCAGAGCGCAATTATGATATCTATGATCGCGAGTTGCTTGCTGTCATACACGCCCTCAAGGAGTGGCACCATTATCTTCGTGGCACGGGCCACCCCATAACGGTCATCACTGACCACAAAAACCTAACGTACTTCCGACAACCCCAAAAACTCTCCCATCGCCAAGCTCGATGGGCGATGTTTCTGCAGGATTTCGACCTGCACTATCACAACATCCCCAGAACCCAGATGGGCCCCGCCGATGCGCTCTCCTGTCGTGATGAAGTAGATACCTCTAATGATAATATCGCCACCACACTCCTCCCAGACCACCTCTTTGTCCGAGCCCTTGACGTTGCCCTTGCCTCCAAAATGGCCGTTTCCTCTTCCACCGACCCCGTTGTACAACACGCTTTGGAGGCCCTGTACGACAACACCCCTGGCTTCCCTCGGGCCACTGCTGCCGACTGGCTCTACGAGGATGGCAAACTATATTTCCGCCATCGTCTCTATGTCCCCGAGCCGGCCCGGTCGGATCTTGTGTGGTCCCTCCATGAGAGCGAGGCAGGTGGTCACAGTGGCATTTTTCGCACTCAAAACTTGGTCTCGCGCGACCATTGGTGGCCCGGCATGGGAACCTTTATTCGCCGTTTCGTCACCGGTTGTGCCCACTGCCAAGCACACAAAGTAAATACTCACCCCACGGTGCCCTCCCTCACGCCACTCCGCAGCAAGGCCACGCGCCCCTTCCAGCAGGTGTCTGTCGATTTAATCACGGATCTCCCCGCTTCCCATGGTTTTGATTCTGTCATGGTCGTGGTCGACCATGGGCTTACGAAGGGGGTAATTATCCTCCCTTGTCACAAAACAATAGACACTGCGGGCATAGCCAAACTCTTTTTTGAACGAGTTTTTACTCGTTTTGGTCTCCATGACCGCTGCATCTCGGATCGAGGCCCACAATTCGCCTCTGCCTTTGCCAGGGAACTCTCCCGCCTCCTAAAATACGATCTCGCCCTCTCCTCCGCATACCATCCTCAGACCGATGGCGAAACAGAACGAGTTAATCAAGAACTCGAGACTTACCTCCGCATCTTCTGCGATGGAAGACCCGATAAATGGGCAGATCTCCTCCCAATGGCAGAATTTTCCCATAATGCCACCATTCATTCCATCACGGGAAAATCCCCCTTCTCCCTTATCCTCAGATATGAGCTGAGAGCTTATCCACCAATGGGAAAGACTTTCCTCCCCGCTCTCAAAACCCACCTTACGGAATTAACGGAGAGCCGCTCAGAAGCCTTGGCTGCGCATGAGAAAGCCCAGCGGAGTATGAAAGAACAGATCACATCAAAGTTCCGCCCATGGAAAGTCGGTGATAAGGTGTGGTTGGAAGGACGGAACTTACATCTCAGGTACCCGTCTAAGAAGCTTGCCCCCAGAAGGGAAGGACCCTTCGAGATAAGCAAGGTTATCTCCCCCGTCGCCTTCCGTCTCTGCCTTCCCCCCACCTGGAGGATACACAACGTCTTCCACACCTCTCTCTTATCGTCCTATCAGGAGACTCCCGAGCACGGACCCAATTATACGAACCCTCCGCTGGATACAATAGACGGAGATGAAGAATACGAAATAGAAAAAATTCTGTCACACCGTGGCACCAAAGCACGAAGGCAGTACTTGGTATCCTGGAAAGGGTACTCTGCAGCAGAGAACACGTGGGAACCCAAGGGAAATCTCAAACATGCGCAAAGTCTCCTCAGGGCTTATAAGCTCAGGAATTCCAAGGACTTTCCCCAGTTCCCCCGCTAAACAACCATGTCCATCCCTACTACCAACCCTGCCCCTGCCACTGCCAGAGCCCCAGACATCCCCATCCGCTCCGTCCATCTTCCTCCTTTTGCCCGTCGCGTCCTCTTCGCAACTATTCTCGAAAACCCTGTCGCCACCCTGTCCATCAAGTGTATCCCCTCGTTCATCAATAATCCCATCCTCTGACACCTTGCATGCCTCTATCACAGCTATGCCTTAGCGCATAACATTCATACTATGCTTTGCCCAGATGGGTTACCCCCAGTCTACACCGCCACCCTAGAGCGAGTGCTCTCGGAAGCTCACACCATGACCCTGGACCTTCTCTTCGAAGAAGGGTTCGGTAGGATCGTTGATGAGATCGTGCCAGGCACGGTTCTCCACATCCTCCGCCCCATTCTCCTCAGTTTATCGACCATCCAGCAGTCCATCTATTTTTCTCAGACCCCCGTCCGTAACCCTGTGGCACTAGCGCCACCACCACCACCAGTATACCCTCCCGCCGATAACTCCCCTACGCCCACGCCGGTCCCTGCCCCAGTGGTGAACTCCCCATGCTACGCACCCCGTCCCATCTCTCCCACTCCCCCCACGCTCGTCACCAGCCCTGCCCCCACCACATCCTCGACTGAGTCCTTTCAGACCAGCCTCGACAAGCCCACCCCCGGGATCAGGCAGCAGCCTCAGACTGCTCGTCAAGGCGGCCGTTTTCCGGCTCGCGGAGCTCGAACGCGACAGACCCTCTTAGAAGTAGGGGGTATTCCCAGGACGGTATCACTAACTACCTTGGGAAGAAGGGTGGCCGAGGCCTTGTCCAGGGGAGGGACCCCCGCACTTAACGCCCCCACTCATCCCGTTACTCCTGCCGTCGCCCCACCTCCGTACACAGTCCCCTCTCCTCGAGGGACCCTGCAGAACCCTATCCTCATCGATGACCGTACCCCCGAACCCCAACCCTTTTGGGCTCCTGCACTCCGCTGTGTGGAGTGCCGCTCGCTTGAACATACCTGGCGTAACTGCCCAGAATTTATTTGCCCATGGTGCCGAACTACCGCCCCAGGGCACGCCTCAGCCAACTGCCCTGCGAGGCAGTGTGGACTTTGCGGAGGCCTTGGCCACGTACTTGCCAACTGCAACTTCAGAGATTACGATCCTGAGGATGCCTATGACTATGAGGGGAATGAGGGAGATAGGTCAAGTTGAGTCGGTGCCTCAACCATATGAGGGGGGTAATGTTACGGATATTTCTTTTCCTTTACTTCACTATGATTGGGACTTAGTCTTTGGACTACAACTGCATGGGGGATAGCCCCTATGTACTATGCTTACATCATTTATCTTACATCAGCATTCCCTTCAACCTTCTAGAACGTTCCACTTGCTACGATCCGAGTCTTCTCGCAGGTAGCGCTGCACATCCTTGTATATCCACCTGGTCCGTGTACTATACACAGCCACATGGTCTGTGCACATTTCCTCACCCTATATAAAGGGTCATATTCTGTACTTGTAGTCCTCAGCTAGTTCTATGCACTTCGTGCTAGCAATCTAGTCTCCTTCCAGATCTCTTGTGTGCGCACTAGAGTCTGAGTTTCCCTTCACTTCCACAAGTGTCTTCTGGCTACACTTCGAGTGCCAGCTTCAGACTAGGTTCTACGCGCGTCAGCGTTATTTGTATCATTCCACGTTACAGCTTCTAGGAGAGCCACTCCGTGAGATCCGTTGACCTTGGCCTGTTCCTGCAGGCTCATCCATTTGACGATGAAATCGTCGACACTTTGGTTTCCTTGAGCATATCGGGTCAACTGATCCCGTGCCCAGTCCTTCTGGTTGGTGGTCCGGAAAAGACCCTCAATGTCATTCACTAATTGCACCCAAGTGTAAGCGCGGCCTTTGGCCAAATTGACTTGTGCGAAGGGGCCAGCCTTCACTCCTTTGAGGCGGGAGAGGACAGACACCACTGCCTCATATGAGCCGGCGGGTATGTAGGCCCTATTGACCTCTAACCATGCAGCCATCTTGGCCCACCATTCTTCAAATTTGGCTTTTGACCCGTCGTAGTCACCTGGGTCATGGAATATCTCTATTTTGGTGGAGTGACCTGGTGTAGGTCCGCTTCCACCTCCTGACGTACCAGTGCCTGCAGCTTGCAGCGTGGTTACCTCGTTTGTGAGATTTTGAATCTCGACTTCTTTTACGCGAAGCTGGATGTGTAGCCCCGTGATTTCTCCCATAAACATTTGAAATTCTTGTAACACCACATTTAATTTGTCCCCTGAGGACATGTGGTGATCCCCGATCGCATCGATCAAGGCTTGTGACATTGATAGAAAGATACTAAATTGGTAAGTCTAGTACTTGTAATATTTACGCTTTTGAGGGTGTAGGACTTTCAATGTATAAACGTGGTCAGGGTTTTCTTCACCGCCACGTAATCTTCTGATTGTACGTAATTTCTTGACCGGCCTTCTCTGCACCGGCTGTGGTTCTGCGATCTCTAGATCTGGAGTCTCATCTCGTTCCCTCTTTGGGATCCTCAACACAATGGGACCTTCTTCTACTTTAGCGACGCGTTCTGGTGATGCGCTGTCGCGTTCCGAACCTAAAGGTACGGTGGCGGGTTGGGGATTGGAGTTGATGAAGGTATCTGGCCCCGGTGTCGCGTCATTGGGATCTATCTCTTGATCTTCCTCGATCAACGAGGGGGTAGACTCCGTAAAGTCCGCTAAGTTGTTGAAGGCGTCTGGGCCTCCCAATCTCAATGCGTAAGCGATGGTCCTGCTCTGATCTGGTACGAGATAAGGCAGCTCTTGCTGCGCAACCCAAAGCTCTAGCGGATTGAAATCCCACTCTAAGTAGTTTAAAAAATGTGTCGCCGGTGGCATTTATGGCGATCTTGAAGGTGTTGGTGTGGGGCTATCCACTCCCTGAGTCTCAGAGCGTCCCTGACTCTGGATTTCTCTTACGTCTTGGTTTATGTCAGTACGTTCCTGATCATTAGTCAAGAATGGGAGAAGGGATCGGTGGAAGGTAATCGGCACTAGCTTTTACATAAGCGTGGGCGCGATTCTTGCACTAAGTACGCACTTGTAGCGTCGAGCAACGAAGTGTCCTAGTGGTAAAGTGGGGTGTAGAATGAGTAGAGTCTAGTTCAAGTGAAACAACCTTAAAACCCAATAGGGGTCTACAGGCCACTAGCAACCAGGAGGATGATGAGAGAAAGAGGAGGAGTCAAGCAAGGGCTTCAAGGGAAATACCCAAGTGAACTAGACTGGAGGACGTCCAGCCTATCACTTGGGGTTTATATATTGTCATACTGTATGTACATGTTATG
>JBBPTL010000368.1:0-13796 GCA_038094095.1 Boletus putidus
GAAACCACCGCCCTCATTGATAGCGGTGCAGAAATTTCATGCATAGACTGGAACTTTGTCCAGAAACATAAACTCCCCACCGAACGACTCCCCTCTCTGATCAAAGCTCGAAATGCCGACCACTCCCCGAACAAAGGAGGAGACATTAAATTCTCTACCTCCCTCTTTATTAAAATCGGTACCATCACACAGAAAGTTTTCCTCCACGTTCTCCACCTTGGATGCGAGAACATTATTCTAGGACACCTGTGGCTGAAAGCCACCAACCCAAAAATCGACTGGAGAAAGAAGACCGTCGAGATCGATGAAAAGCTAGACAAATCCCTCAACCTCTATTTCACCCATGCCGCTGGACAAGCCAGCTACGGTTCAAGAACCACCAAGAAAAAGGCCCGAATCCCCCATCACGTTAACCTAAACCAAGTTCAACGGGCCCGACTCTTCGACTACCTTGAATATGAAGAGGAAGACAAATATATGGAACGAGCAGTCGCCCACTACCACGTTGGACGAATCATGAAGTCCGCCACCCGCTATTTTCCAAATACATATACTGGCAAACAAATTGCCAGGATTACTAGGTCAACCGAACTTGCCCAAGAAGCCAAAAGAATGAAACCAAAACCCGTACTCCCCCCTGCCTACACAGAATTCGCTTCCATCTTTGAAAAGGAAGCCACCGACCACGTTCCCCCATCTAGACCATACAACCACGCCATCCATCTAAACGACTCCTTCGTTCCAAAAGTTGGAAAGGTCTATCCCCTCTCTCCTGATGAAAAGCAAGCAACCGAAGACTTCCTCGACGAAAATCTTCAAACTGGCAAAATTAGACCCTCGAAATCCCCCCCAAGCATCCCCCTTCTTCTTTGTCAAAAAGAAAGATGGAGGACTTCGCCCTTGCCAAGACTATTGCTATGTCAACGAACATACCATCCGAGACGCATACCCCCTTCCCCTTATCTCCGACCTCGTCGACAAGCTGAAAGACACAAAGGTCTTCACCAAGTTCGACGTTAGATGGGGATACAACAACGTCAGAATCAAAGAAGGCGACCAATGGAAAGCTGCCTTCATCACCCACAAAGGACTCTTCGAACCGAATGTCATGTTCTTTGGACTGACCAACTCCCCTCCAACATTCCAACGATTCATGAATGACTCCTTCCGCGACCTTATAGCCGAAGGATGGCTTGTAATTTACATGGACGACCTCCTTATCTTCTCCCCCGATGAGAAGACCCACGAAGAACATACCCACCGCATTCTCCAACGTATGAAAGAACTCGACTTATGTCTAAAGTTAGAAAAGTGCAAATTTGCAGTCGACGAAGTCGAATATCTGGGAATGGTAATGAAACCAGGCGAAATCGCTATGGACCCCGTAAAGCTGAAGGGAATTGCCGACTGGCCTGTTCCCATGAAGGTCAAGGAAGTCCGTTCATTCCTTGGCTTCGCCAACTTCTATTGCCGGTTCATCCCCTCATACTCCAACGTTGCACGACCCCTCCTCGACCTAACCAAAAAGAACATGCCCTGGGAATGGTCCCCACGCTGTCAGGAAGCATTCTCTGCTCTCAAGGAAGCCTTCCTCTCCCAACCCGTACTCCGCATGCCCGACCTTACCCAACCATTCACCATCACCACCGACGCCTCAAAGTACGCAACCAGAGGAGTCCTCCTCCAGACGGATTCTAACGGTGAATGGCACCCTTGCGGGTACATCTCCCAGACCTTCGGCTCAGCTGAAAGAAATTATGATATTTACAACAGAGAACTCCTCACGGTTATCCACACCCTGAAAATGTGGCAACACTATCTCCACGGATCCCCATTTCCCGTACAGGTCTTTACTGACCACAAGAACCTCACCTATTTCCGACAACCCCAGAATCTCAATTGACGCCAAGCCCGTTGGTTACTCGATATCACCGACTTCGACCTCCAGATCTCCCACGTTCCTGGGAAAGACTTGGCAGCCCCTGACACCCTCTCCCGACGACCGGACCTCGTCCCCGCTGACGACGATGACAATACCAACGTCACCCTCCTCCATGATGACCTATTCATCAACCTCATCGACACCACCCTCCGGGACAAGATTTCCCAATCCTCTTCAACCGACCCCCTCGTACTATCCTCTCTGCAGAGTATGGAGGATCTTCCTGCCTGATTTCGGTCTCGACTTTCCGACTGGCAACATGACGCGGGCGTCCTGACTTACCAAGGCTGTGTGTACATCCCAGACAACTCCGACCTCCGACGTTCTGTCGTACAATGGCACCACGATCACCCGACTGCCGGTCACCCTGGATATTTGAAAACCCGCCAACTTGTTGCTGCGGAGTTTTGGTGGCCAGGATTGGCAACATTTGTACACAAATACGTCGAAGGTTGTGCCTTATGCCAGCAGGCCAAGGCCAACACTCACCCCACAACACCTCCGCTTCTTCCAATTCCCTCCTCGGCCTCCCGGCCATTCCAGCAGATCTCCTGCGACTTGATCACCAATCTCCCCCTTTCTGGGGGCTTTGATATGCTATTGGTCGTGGTCGACCATGGGCTTACTAAGGGGGTAATTCTTTGCCCCACTAAGAAAACCATCAACTCAGAAGGCATCGCCCTTCTCTTTTTTAAGAAAGTCTACGCCAGATTCGGACTTTACGAAAAGATCATCTCTGACCGAGGCCTCCAGTTCACCTCAGCCTTCGCCAGACAACTGGCCAAACTCCTTGGCTACGACCTATCCCTTTCCACCGCATACCACCCCCAGACTGATGGCAAAACTGAATGAGTTAACCAAGAAGTTGAAACCTACCTCCGGATCTTCTGCGGGAATAACCCTTCTACATGGGCTGAAATGATCTCCCACACAGAATTCGCACACAATCACCGCCCTCATTCCGTAGCAAACCAATCCCCATTCTATCTCATGATGGGATATGAACCCCATCCCCTTCCCACAGTCATTTCCGAATCCAATGTCCCCACAGTAGAAGTGTAACGTGTAATGATACAAATAATGCTGATGTGCGTAGAACCTAGTCTGAAGCTAGCACTTAAAGTGTAGCCAGAGGACACTTGTGAAAGCAAAGAGAAACTCAGACTCAAGTGCGCACACAAGAGATCTGGAAGGAGACTAGATTACTAGCACAAGGTGCGTAGAACTAGCTGAGGACTACAAGTACAGAATACGTCCCTTTATATAGGGTGGGGAAGTGTGCACAGACCATGCGGCTGTGTATGGTACACGGACCATGTGGATATAAGGAGGAGCGGCGCTACCCGCGGGAAGGTTAGGATCGTAGCAAGTGGAACGTTCTGAAAGAGAAGGGAATGCTGATGTAAGGTGAAATGATGTAAGCATAATACATAGGGGCTATCCCCCATGTAGTTGTAGTCCGAAGACTAAGTCCCAGTCGTAGTTAACAAAAGGAAAAGAAATACTTGTAACAAGAAGAATGCCTCAGAGTCCTCTCCTCCGCCCATAATGAAGCACTAGCGTCTCATGAACTGGCCAGACAAGTCATGAAAGCCCGCTCTAGACAACCCTTCACTCCATTCCAGAAAGGAGACAAAGTATGGCTGGAAGCTCGCAATCTCCGCCGAAACATAGAAAATCCAAAGTTTGCTTTGAAGCGAGAAGGACCCTTCACCATCTCCGACATCCTATCTCCGATCACATATCGACTCCACCTCCCTAAAACGTGGAGAATCCACAACACGTTCCACGCCTCCCTTCTATCCCCGTACAAGGAAAATTCCGAACACGGCCCAAACTTCCCTCTACCACCGCCTGACCTAATACAAGGCGAAGAACATTACGAAGTGGAAGCCGTCTTATGACATCACAGAACTCTGTCCAGACGAGAATTCCTGATCAAATGGAAAGGATATCCCACATCTGACAACTCCTGGGAACCTGAATGGAACTTAGGAAGCGCCAAGGATGTCTTAGAGGATTATAAAAAGGTTCGACCAAAGGTCTTCCCTCCCAAGTCCAACCTCTCCCATAAACATATTCATACCACATACTCCTGGTGTCATGGCCCACCCAATCCTCCGTCCTCGTGTCCTCACCCACTCCAACACCAGAAACTTCGTCACTCCTCCTCTTGCTCATCGCACCCATCTCCCTGCCGATGAACCCAGCCTTGACCTAATGGGGCTCATTCTCTCAGACAGCCGCCTCGCTACTTCCATTGACACCCTTGTAGACACCGACTCCACCATCCATGCCCTAATCAAAGCGTACCGTGACAACGCCAGGCTCAATGCCTGGATAAACTTTGTATCCACCCACCATCCTCAGCTCGCCCCCACCACTACCCTACTGAATCATATCCACATGGACCAACGAAGGGCCATCCTCCTGGCTCTGGACCAATTAGACACCATGGACCTCGTCGTTGAGGCCGACGCAGCGGCCCTAGAAGCATCCACCATCGCTCCTGCCTCCCCCGTACTCCCTGTCTCCACACCATCCGCCTCGTCCTCCCCCCTCCTACCTGAAGAGCGTTATGCTCTTGAACGCGCTGAAGCCATTGACCAACCAGACAAACCCCTGCCAGTCTCCCACTACCGATACCATGAGGCATGCTTCGCTTGCCACCGGCTAGGCCATCAAAGGATTGATTGCAGATACTATCAATGCCCCGGTTGTCGCAATTGGGCTCCTCATTACATCCAAGCCTTATGCCCTGTCAACAATTCCGGTCGTCGCCATCGTGGAGCTCCGTCCCCTCCCTCCTCCTCATCCTTGGCCTCCTCTCGACGCTCTCGTTGCTCCCGCTGATCCCTAGGATCCGCCTTCTCCCCCGAACAACCATCACTGCGTCCGGTTGGAACCCAGTCATGAAAGAATGGCTTACCGAAGCTGATCGGGTCCATCAAGAAGAACTCGCTAGTCGCTCCCCCCTCCCAATCCTGTGGGACGTCAAAGACGCCATCAGCAAAGTATGGGAAGAAGATTAGTAGGATTTTATGGTCCCCTCTTTCTCCCGCCCCTTTTTATCTTTCGTTTTACTTGACAAAGTGGTATTTTTCAATGTACAAAGGGGGTAATGTTACGATTCGCCCCTGTTTCTTTTCTTTTGCTTACAAATCCCTCACTTGAATGACTAATCCGGCATAACCCGGAGCCTTCTTATTCTTTCTACGTTGTTCTACAATGTTCTATAGGATTCTCCTCCTATTTTTATCATTATCACGCCATAGCTTTCATCCCTTATTCAGCATGGTCCGTGCGCAGCCTTTACAGTATAAATACGACCAGTAGACTACCCTGTACCTCAGACTAGATCTACTTGGGAATTCTACCTCTTTCCTCATACTCGCTGCTTGAGTCTGTCTCTCGCAGTCCTTCTTCGTCTCTGTGACATTGTCTTGGCCCTATCCAGAACTCTCAACGTCGTCACCTCGACTTCGTCTTGACCAGAACCCTTGACCCAGATCTTATCCAAGTCTACGCTCGTTCCTACCTGGACCAAGCGTAACAGGATACAATAGACGGAGATGAAGAATATGAAATAGAGAAGGTTCTATCACACCGTGGCACCAAGGCACCAAGGCAGTACCTGGTATCCTGGAAAGGATATTCCGCAGCAGAAAATATGCGGGAACCTGAGGGGAATCTCAAACACGTGCAAAGCCTCCTTCACGCTTATAAGCTCAGGAATCTGAAGGACTTTCCCCAGTTCCCTCGTTGACCATCATGTCTATCCCCACCACCAACCAATCGACTGCATCCTCTGCATCCTCTACTTCCTCTGCCGCGTCCACTGGCAACGGCATTATTCCCATCCACACCATTCGCCTCCCTCCTCATGCTCGTCGCATTCTCTTCGCTAGTATTTTAGAAAACCCTGCGGCCACTCTCGCCATCGAGCGAATTCCTACATTCATCACCAACCCCACCCTCTGTCACCTTGCCACCCTATATTGCACCTATGCCATGGCGTGTAACATCCATACCATGTTGTGTCCTAAGAATCAGCCTTATGTCTATGCCACGGCACTGGAACACGCCCTCATAGAAGCCCGTACCACCACCTTAGACCTCCTCTTTGAGGTAGTTGATCAGATCATCCCTGGAATGATCAACCACATCCTTCGTCCCATACTTCTCAGTCTGTCCGCCACCCAGCGACAGATATACATGAACCTTGACTCCAATGTTCCCGTCAGGGATCCAATGTCCCTTCCCCCTCTTCCTCCACCAGCCTATCCCCTAGTCATCACCTCTCCTCCTCCAGTACCTATCCCCACCCCTGTGGCTATGTCCCCGCGTTATGAACCATGTCCCATCTCCCCCACTCCCTCTATGGTCATCGCAGACCCTGCAAACCGCTCCTCATCCCTCGAGTCCTTTCGAACCAGCCTCGATGAGCCCGTACCTGTGCCTCAGGTTGCTCGCCGAGGTGGCCATATTCAGGCTTGCGGAGCTCAAATGCGACAGACCTTGTTAGAAGTCGGAGGAATCCCTCGCACAGTCGCCTTGACTGCTTTAGGAAGAAGGGTAGCAAATGCCCTATCCCAAGGAGGTACTCCTGCGTTGAATGCTCCCACTCGCCCTGCCACTCCTACCGCCGCTCCCCCACCATATACCATCCCTTCCCCTCAAGGAAGTCCCCAAAACCCAATCGTTGTCAACAACCGAACCCCCAAACCCCAGCCCTTTCGGGCTCTGGCACTCCACACAGTGGAGTGCCGATCACTTCAGCACACCCGCCGTTTCTGTCCCGAGTACCTTTGCCCCTGGTGTTGATGAACCGCACCCAGGCACACCAGCGCAGCTTGCCCAGTGCGCCAATGTGAGCTTTGCGGAGCTCTTGGACATGGCGTTCGGAACTGCACATTCAAGGACTACAACCCTGAGGATGCTTACGACTATGAGGGAAACACCGGAGATAGTAACTGAGCCAGTGGCTCAGTCGTACGAAGGGGGTAATGTTACAGAAACGTTCCGGAACTACGATTGGGACATTGTCTACGGACTTAGGCTACTGTGGTAGCCCCTATCTTTTTTCACCTTATGCTTACCTCATCACTTACATAAGCATTCCCTTCACCATTCTAGAACATTCTTGTTGCTACGCTTCTCACTTCTTGCGGGTAGCACCGCTCGTCCTTACTTGGTTACCTGGTCCGTGTACTATACACAGCCACATGGTCTGTGCGCCATTCCTAACCCTATATAAAGGGTCATATTCTGTACTTGTATTCTCCAGCTAGTTCTACACACCTTGTGCTAGTAATCTAGTCTCTTCCAGATCTCTTGTGTGCGTACTTGAGTCTGAGTTTCCCTACACTTTCTTAGTGTCCTCTGCCTACACTTGAGTGGCAGCTATCAGACTAGGTTCTACATGCATCAGCGTTATTTGTATCATTACACGTTACAATGAATGACTCATTTCGTGACCTCATCACCAAAAGATGGCTCGTAATTTACATGGACAACCTCCTCATCTTCTCCCCAGATGAAAAGACCCACAAAGAACACACCTGCTGTGTACTCCAACGCATGAAAGAACTCGACCTATGCCTAAAACTAGAAAAATGCAAGTTTGCAGTCAACAAAGTACAGTACCTGGGAATGGTAATGAAACCTGGAAAAATTGCCATGGACCCTGTAAAACTAAAGGGAATTGCCAATTGGCCCATTCCCACAAAGGTCAAAGAAGTCTGCTCATTCCTTGGCTTTGCCAACTTCTATCAACAATTTATTCCCTCATATTCCAATGTCACATGACCCCTCCTCGACCTAACCAAAAAGAACATGCCCTGGGAATGGTCCCCACGCTGTCAGGAAGCATTCTCTGCTCTCAAAGAAGCTTTCCTTTCCCAGCCAGTACTCCACATGCCCAACCTCACCCAACCCTTCACCATCATCACCAATGCCTCAAAGTGTGCAACCAGAGGAGTCCTTCTTCAGACAGATTCTAATGGAGAATGGCATCCCTGCGAATACATCTCTCAGACCTTCAGCTCGGCTGAAAGAAATTACGACATCTATGATCGAGAACTCCTTGTGGTTATCCGCACTCTGAAAACGTGGCAACATTATCTCCATGGCTCCCCCTTCTCTGTTCAGGTCTTTACAGATCACAAGAACCTGACCTATTTCCGACAACCCTAGAACCTAAATTGACACCAAGCCCGTTGGCTGCTCAATATAACCGATTTTGACCTCCAGATCTCCCATGTTCCTGGGAAAGACTTGGCAGCCCCTGACACCCTCTCACGATGACCAGACCTTGTACCCACAGATGATGACAATAATATCAATGTCACCCTTCTTCCCAACAACTTATTCATCAACCTTATCGATACCACCCTTCAGGATAAGATTTCAAAGACCTCCTTGACCGATCCCCTCATACTATCCTCCCTACAAAGTATGGAGGATCTCCTGGCCTGGTTCCGGTCCAGACTCTCTGATTGGCAACATGATGCAGGTGTCCTGACCTACCAAGGGTGCATATACATCCCCGATAACTCTGACCTCCGCCGCTCTGTTGTACAAAGGCACCATGATCACCCGACCACTGGTCACCCTGGATATTTGAAAACCTGCCAACTCGTTGCTGCGGAGTTTTGGTGGCCCAGCTTGGCAACATTTGTATGCAAGTATGTTGAAGGTTGTGCCTTATGCCAGCAGGCCAAGGCCAACACTCATCCCACAACACCTCCACTCCTCCCAATCCCCTCCCTGGCCTCCTGGCCATTCCAGCAGATCTCCTGTGATTTAATCACCGACCTCCCCCTTTCAGGGGGGCTTTGACATGCTATTGGTCATGGTCAACCATAGGCTTACTAAGGGGGTAATTCTTTGCCCCACTAAGAAAACCATTGACTCAGAAGGCATCGCCCTCCTCTTCTTCAAGAAAGTCTACACCAGATTTGGACTCTATGAAAAGATCATCTCCGACTGAGGCCCTCAGTTCGCCTCAGCCTTTGCCAGACAACTTGCCAAACTCCTTGGCTACGACCTATCCCTTTCCACCACATACCACCCCCAGACTGACAGCGAAACTGAACGAGTTAACCAAGAAGTTGAAACCTACCTCCATATCTTCTGTGGGAATAACCCTTCTATATGGGCCGAAATGATTTCCCATGCAGAATTCGCACATAATCACTGCCCTCACTCCGTGACAAACCAATCCCTGTTCTATCTCATGATGGGATATGAACCCCGTCCCTTTCCCACAGTCATCACTGAATCCAACATCCCTGTCGTAGAAGAACGCCTCAGAATCCTCTCCTCCGCTCACAACGAAGCCCTCGCATCTCATGAGCTGGCTAGACAAGTCATGAAAGCTCGCTCAAACCGACCCTTCACACTGTTCTAAAAAGGAGACAAAGTATGGTTAGAAGCCCGCAACCTCCACCAAAATATTGAGAACCCAAAGTTCGCCCTGAAGCGAGAAGGACCCTTCACCATCTCCGATGTCTTATCCCCGATGACATATTGGCTACGCCTCCCCAAAATGTAGAGAATCCATAACACATTCCACGCTTCTCTTCTATCTCCATACAAGGAGAACTCTGAACATGGTCTGAACTTCCCTTTACCACCACCTGACCTAATACAAGGCGAGGAACACTACAAAGTGGAAGCCATCTTACGACATCGCGGAACTCCGTTTAGACGAGAATTCCTGATCAAATGGAAAGGATATCCCACGTCTGACAACTCCTGGGAACCTGAACGGAACTTAGGAAGTGCCAAAGATGTCCTAGAGGATTATAAAAGAGTTCAACCAAAGGTCTTTCCCCCCAAATCCAACCTCTCCCATAAACACATTCGTACTGCTTACTCTTGGTGCTATGGCTCGACCAATCCTCTGCCCCCGTGTTCTCACCCACTCCAATGCTAGAAACTTCGTTGCTCCCCCTCTCTCTCACCATACCCATCTCCCCTCCGATGAAACCAGCCTTGACCTCATGGGGCTCATCCTCTCTGACAGCCACCTCACCACCTCCATCGACACCCTCATTGACACAGATTCCGCCATTCACGCCCTAATCAAGGTGTATCGTGACAATGCCAGGCTCAATGCCTGGATCAACTTCGTATCCACCCATCATCCACAGCTTGGCCCTGCTGCAACTTTACTTAACCATATTCGTATGGACCAACGAAGGGCTATCCTTATCGCCCTGGATCAATTAGATGCAATGGATCTTGTGATCAAAGCCGACGCTGCAGCCCTAGAAGTGTAACATGGAACGATACAAATAACGCTAACGAGCGTAGAACCTAGTCAAAGCTGCCACTCAAGTGTAGGCAGGGGACACTTTAGGAAAGTGTAGAGAAACTCAGATTCAAGTGCACACACAAGAGATCTGGAAGAGACTAGATTACTAGGCACGAAGTGTGTAGAACTAGCTAGAGAATACAAGTACAGATATGGCCCCTATATATAGGGCTAGGGATTGCGCACAGACCTAGTGGCTGTGTATAGTACACGGACCAGGTAATCAAATGAGGACGAGCAGCGCTACCCGCGAGAAGTCTGAAATGTAGCAACTGGGAGGTTCTAGAGAATGACGAAGGGAATGCTGATGTAAAGTAAGATGGTGTAAGCATAATGATACACAGGGGCTATCCCCCATGTAGCTGTAGTCCGAAGACCAAGTCCCAATCATAGTGAACAGAAAAGAAAGAAGTAATCGTAACAAGAAGCATCCACTGCGACCTCTATGTCTCCCGCACTTCCCATTCCCGCACCATCGGCCTCATCCTCCCCCCTCTTACCCAAAGAACAAAACACGTTAGAGCGTGCTGAAGCCATCGACCAACCCGACAACCCCCTTCCGATCTCCCACTATCATTACCATGAGGCATGCTTTGCTTGCCACCGACTAGGCCACCAATGGATAGATTGTCGGTATTACCAATGCCCCGGTTGTTGCAACTGGGCCCCTCATCACATCCAAGCCTTATGTCCAGTCAACAACTCGGGCCGCTGCCATCGTGGAGCCCCGTCTCCCCCCTCATCATCATCATCATCCTCTTCCCGATGTTCTCATCGCTCCCACCGATCCCTCAGATCCGCCTTCTCCCCCAAGTCTCCCATCGCTGAATCCGGGTGGAATCCACCTACTCCTCCATTCAATGCCGTCGCCCACGAAGCATGGATTGCAGAATCAGTACGCATCCATAACGAAGAAATCACTAGTCGCTCCCCTCTCTCCATTCCGCAAGATGTCAAAGACGCTATCAGCGAAGTCTGGGAAGAAGACTAATGGACTTCACCACTTCCTTTGCTCTTTATTTTTCATTTACTTTGATAAAGTGGTATTTTTCAGTGTACAAAGGGGGTAATGTTATGATTCGCCCCTATTTTCCCTTGTTGCTTATGAATCGTTTACTTTTGAATGACTCATCTGGCACAACCTGGAACTCTTTTGTTCTTTCTTCGTTGTTCTACAACGTTCCATAGGATTCTCATCCTACCTTTACCATTATCATGCCATAGCTTTCTTTCCTTATTCAGCATGGTCTGTGCACAGTTCTGTTAGCATAAATACTCCCAGTAATCTACCCTGTATCTCAGACTAGATCTACTTGGGAATTCTATCTCTTTCCTCGTAACTCGCTGCTTGAGTCTGTCTCTCGCAGTCTTTCCTCGTCTCACCCAGAACTCAGAACTCTTGACCTCATCTCTGTGACATCATCTCAACCTTATCAGAACTCTCGATGTCGTCACTGTAACTTTGTCTTGACCAGAACCTTTGACTTAGACACTATCCAAGTCTACGCTCATTCCTACCCGGACCAAGTGTAACACTAATTGATAGTGGTGCCACTGGATGTTTTATTGACTGAGATCTGGTCAAATGACGGAGACTCCCAATGGAACAACTCCAGAAGCCACCAAAGGCTCAAAACATGGACGGAACATCCAACCAAGGTGGTGTCATCCATCACAAAACAACTCTTATTGTTCGCATTGGCAAGGTTGAGGAAAAACGAGATTTTTTAGTCCTCAACTGCGGAAAAGAAAATGTCATTCTAGGACTCCCTTGGGTTTGAGAAGCCAATCCCATCATTGACTGGGCCACTGGGAAGGTAGAAATCCCCAACCAGCCCAAGAAAACCCGACATGATTCCCCTCGTAACATAGCCCAGAGATACCTGGTACAATATCTAGACCTAGACCCAGACACAAAAACTGCTCACCTCTGGAAGAAACACGTAGAGCGAAGCACTCAAGATGCCTATCCTATCAACTGCACCACTCTTTCTACAGAACTCGCCATGAAAGAAGAAAAGCCAAAGGCTGTCCTATCAGATGCCTACAAAGACTTTGCTGACGTCTTTGAGAAAAAGACGATTGATGAACTTCCTCCCTCCTGAACATTTGATCATGCTATCAACCTCAACAAAGACTTTACACCCAAAGTCGCCAAAGCTTATCCCTTGAACCTGAAGGAAGCTGAGGCCTGCAAAGCTTTCATTGATGAGCATCTCACTTCGGGAAAAATCACCCCCTCGAAGTCTCCCCAGGCTGCTCCCTTCTTCTTCATTCCAAAGAAAGATGGTTCCCTCCATCCATGTCAGGACTACCGTTACCTCAACTCTCATACGGTAAAGAACGCCTATCCCCTTCCTCTTATTTCCGACCTTGTGGATCGCCTCAAAGGATCGTCTATCTTCACTAAGATGGACATCCGATGGGGGTACAACAACGTCTTGATCAAACCAAATGATTGATGGAAGGCAGCATTCATTACACCGTTCGGATTGTTTGAACCAATGGTGATGTTCTTTGGTCTTTGCAACTCCCCTGCCACGTTCCAGGCGCTTATGGACAACATCTTTGGTGACCTTATGGCCGAAGGATGGCTTGTCATTTACATGGATGACCTCCTCATTCACTCCAAAGATACCACCATTCACGAAGAACGAACCTGATGGGTCCTAGAATGCCTCCGGAAACATAAACTCTTTCTCAAACTTGAGAAATGTTCCTTTAACACCACAGAAGTAGAATACCTCAGCATGGTTGTCTGAGAAGGACAGGTCAAGATGGACCCTACTAAGCTCCATGCTATCAAAGAATGGCAATCCCCCACCACTGTTAAAGCAGTCCAATCGTTTATCGGATTTTGCAATTTCTATCAAAGGTTCATCATGAACTTCTCCGCCATTGCTCGACCACTCCATGATCTTACAAAGAAAGGAGTAAAGTGGGATTGGACCCCCATCTGTGAACAAGCGTTCCAGAAAATTAAGTCCACATTTCTCCAACAACCAGTGTTGGCCATGCCTGATGTTGGCAAACCCTTTACTGTCATGACCAACGCTTCTCTCACTGCCATGGGCACAGTACTCATGCAACATGACAGCAATGGGAACCTCCACCCATGTGCTTATCTATCTAAAACCCTTTCCTCTGCCGAATGCAACTATGATATCTACAATTGAGAGTTGCTTGCTGTTATCCATGCCCTCGAAGAATGGCGTCATTACCTTCATGGCACTGGCCATCCCATAACGGTCATCACTGACCACAAGAACTTGATGTACTTCCGTCAACCCCAGAAACTCTCCCGCCACCAAGCCCATTGGGCTATGTTTTTGCAGGATTTCGACCTGCATTACCACAACGTCCCTGGTACCCAAATGGGACCTGCCGATGTTACGGTTACGGCCCCTGTCTGTCAATGGACTTAGTTGTTTTTTTCTTTTTCTTCTTATCTTATCTTATCGCAACAGTATTGACTACTGATCGCTCCAGACTTTCGCCTTGCTTGTCCCTCATGGACGCAGGCTCCCTTTCATT
>JBBPTL010000370.1:0-13691 GCA_038094095.1 Boletus putidus
AGTTTGAACTACAAGCACATCGCTTGACTCAGTCTCTCTACACTCGACATCTATAACAGTGAGTTCTTTCCACTGTTCTTATTTGAGCACCTCCCTTCGTTGTCCTCGGCTGTGCAATAGAAACGTCCAGTTTCTATACAGAGGTTGGACAGCACTTCTCCTTTCAAGTCGGAGTTCTTGAACGCTTTGTCGAAGCTGTTAATAAAATCTTTCATTGTCCCAAAGGACGGAGGGAATGCCGTGAGGCAGTTTCGTCGATAAGTGGTGGCCCAAGAGAGGGCCAATCCTTTCTTCATGTGAGACAACATGAAGGCGACCTTCTTGTTGTCGTTGTCGTATACGTCGTTGTTGACTAGTAGGTAGGACTGGACGGCGAGGAGCCATGACTCAGCCTTGTCGTAGTCGCCATCAAAGGCATCGGGGGAACCAATTTTAAGTTTGGTTGCTTTCTGGTGAGACATACTGTTATGAGATGGGGGTGCGAAGGGTGCGGATGGGGTGAGGATCGGTGTTGGGGTTTCTGGGGAGCAGGGTGTCGGAGGGACAGAAAGGTGGAGTGCGGATAGTTCGTGGGCTAGGTGGAGGTCATCCTCATTTCGGACAGTAGTCTCCTCTTCAGTTCCGATGGGGTAGTCCTTGTCGGATTCGGAGGGGTCTGAGGGGGGAGAGTCGGCTTCTTCCTCAGAGGAAGGAGGCGGGGGGGAGGATATGTGGAGGTGCGGGTAGCATCTGCCCGAGGGGACAGCGGAGAATCAGTCTGTGTTTCGAGACGTAATGGTGGCTCACTTGGTAGTGGCGGTCGTTTAGTAGAGACTAGATCTTTTGTTACACTTGGTCTGGGTAGGAACAAGCATAGACTTGGATAAGGTCTGAGTCAAGGGTTCTGGTCAGGACAAAGTCGAGGTGACAATGTCGAGAGTTCTGGATAAGGCCAAGACAATGTCACAGAGACGAAGTCAAGGGTTCTGAGTTCTGGTGAGACGAAGAAAGACTGCGAGGGACAGACTCAAGCAGCGAGTACGAGGAAAGAGGTAGAATTCCCAAGTAGATCTAGTCTGAAGTACAGGGTAGTCTACTGGGTGTATTTATACTGTCAAGGCTGCGCACGGACCATACTGAATAAGGGAAGAAAGCTATGGTGTGATAAAGATAGAATGAGAATCCTATAGAATGTTGTAGAACAACGTAGAAAGAATAAGAAGGTTCCGGGTTGTGCCGGATTAGTCATCCAAGTAAAGGATTCGTAAGTAAAGAAAAGAAATAGGGGCGAATCGTAACACCTACGGTAGAAGAACGTCTCAGAATCCTCTCCTCCACCTGTAATGAAGCCCTCGCATCTCATGAACTGGCCAGACAGGTCATGAAAGCCTGCTCAAAAAGACCTTTCACCCCATTCCAGAAAGGAGACAAGGTGTGGCTAGAAGCCCGCAACCTCCAATGGAACATTGAAAACCCCAAATTCGCACTTAAATGAGAAGGACCTTTTACTATCTCAGATGTACTATCCCTGATCACCTACAGACTCTGCCTCCCTAGAACATGGAGAATCCACAATATGTTCCATGCTTCCCTTCTATCTCCGTACAAGGAGAACTCCGAACACAGTCCAAATTTCCCTCTACCACTACCTGACCTAATACAAGGCAAGGAACATTACGAAGTGGAAGCCATCTTACGACATCGCAGAACTCCATCTAGACGAGAATTCCTGATTAAGTGGAAAGGATATCCCACATCTGACAACTCCTGGGAACCCGAACGGAACTTAGGAAGCACCAAAAACATCTTAGAGGATTATAAAAAGGTTCGACCGAAGGTCTTTCCCCCCAAGTCCAACCTCTCCCACAAACACATCTGTACTGCATACTCCTGGTGTTATGGCTTGTTTAATCCTTCGCCCTCACGTCCTCACCCGCTCCAATGCTAGCAACTTTATCGCCCCTCCTCTTGCTCAGCGCACCCATTTCCCTGCTGACGTACCCAGCCTTGACCTCATGGGGCTCCTCTTATCCGACAGCTGCCTCGCCACCACTATTGATTCCTTCGTAGATACAGACTCCGCCATCCATGCCTTGATCAAGGCATAACGTGACAACACCAGGCTCAATGCCTGGATTAACTTCGTAGCCACCCATCATCCACAACTCGCCCCTGCCACTACCCTGCTCAACCATATCTGTATGGACCAATGAACTTATCACCTTAGACCAACTAGATGCCATGGACCTTGTGGTTGAAGCTGACGCAGCAACCCTTGAAGCATCAGCCCTGGCTCCTACTTCCCCTGCCATCCCAATCCCCGCACCATCTGCCTCATCCTCCCCCCTCTTACCAGAAGAACAACACACTCTCGAGCGTGCCAAAGCCATCGACCGACCCAACGACCCCCTGCTGGTCTCCCACTATTGATATCATGAAGCATGCTTTGTCTGCCACCGGTTAGGACATCAGCGGATTGATTGCAGGTACTACAAATGTCCCGGTTGCCGCAATTGGGCTCCTCATCATATCCAGGCTTTATGCCCTGTCAACAACTCCGGTCATCACCATCGTGGAGCTCCGTCTCCTCCCTCCTCCTTGTCCTCATCATCCTCTCGACACTCTCGTCGCTCCCGCTGATCCTTAGGATCCACCTTCTCTCCTGAATCCCCCATCGCCGAATCAGGATTGAATCCACCCACTCCCCCATTTGATGCCATCACCCATGAAGCATGGATCACGGAATCCGTATGCCTCCATGATGAAGAAATCGCCAGTCGCTCCCCCCTCCCAGTTCCGCAAGATGTAACGTGGAACAATACAAATAACACTGACGCGCGTAGAACCTAGTCTGAAGCTGGCACTCAGAGTGTAGCCAGAGGACACTTGTGAAAGTGAAGGGAAACTCAGACTCAAGTGCGCACACAAGAGATCTGGAAGGAGACTAGATTGCTAGCACGAAGTGCGTAGAACTAGCTGAGGACTACAAGTACAGACTATGACCCTTTATATAGAGTGAGGAAATGTGCACAGACCATGCGGCTGTGTATGGTACACGGACCATGTGGATATATATGGACGAGCGGCGGTACCCGCGAGAAGTCTGGATCGTAGCAAAGGGAATGTTCTAGAAGAAAGTGAGGTAAGCATAATAGCACATAGGGGCTATCCCCCATGTAACTGTAGTCCGAAGACCAAGTCCCAGTCGTAAGAAAAAGAAGGGAAAGAAATACTCGTAACACAAGACATTGAAGACGCTATCAGCGAAGTCTGGGAAGAAGACTGATGGGTTTCATTTACCCCTTTACTCTTCATTTTACCTTTTGTTTACTTGACAAAGTGGTATTTTTCAATGTACAAAGGGGGTAATGTTACGATTTGCCCCTGTTTCTTTTCTTTGCTTATGAATCGTTTACTTTGATGACTAATCTGGCGCAACCTGGAACTCTCTTGTTCTTTCTTTGTTGTTCTACAACGTTCCATAGGATTCTCATCCTATTTTTACCATTATCACACCATAGCTTTCCTCTCTTATTCAGCATGGTCTGTGTGCAGTTTTAACAGTATAAATATGCCCAGTAGTCTATCCTGTACCTCAGACTAGATCTACTTGGGAATTCTATCTCTTTCCTCATAACTTGCTGCTTGAGTCTGTCTCTCGCAGTCTTTCTTTGTCTCACCCCGAACTCAGAACTCTTGACTTCATCTCTGTGATGTCATCTTGACCTTATCAGAACTCTCGACTTAGACACTATCCAAGTCTATGCTCGTTCCTACCCAGAACCAAGTGTAACACCCTCTGAACCCAAAGGAAGCTGAAGCCTGCAAGGCATTCGTCGATGAACATCTCGCTTTGGGAAAGATTACCCCATCAAAGTTCCCACAAGCTGCCCCATTCTTCTTCGTACCAAAGAAGGATGGCTCCCTCCGCCCATGCCAAGATTACCGCTACCTCAATTCCCATATGGTAAAGAATGCCTACCCCCTTCCCCTCATCTCAGACCTTGTCGATCGCCTCAAGGGATCTTCCATCTTCACCAAGATGGACATCTGATGGGGCTACAACAACGTCCTGATCAAGCCCAATGATCAATGGAAGGCTGCATTCATTACACCATTTGGGTTATTTGAGCCAACAGTCATGTTCTTTGGGCTCTGCAACTCCCCTGCTACGTTCCAGGCTCTCATGGACCATATCTTCAGTGATCTCATGGCAGAAGGATGGCTTGTCATCTACATGGATGACCTCCTTATTCATTCCAAAGATACCGCCATCCAGGAGGAAAGAACCCGACGAGTCCTGAAACGACTCCGAGAACACAAGCTTTTCTTAAAGCCAGAAAAATGCTCCTTCAATGCCACTGAAGTTGAGTACCTTGGCATGGTTGTCAGGGAAGGACAGGTCAAGATGGACCCAACTAAACTCCATGCCATCGAAGAGTGGAACTCCCCTACCAGTGTTAAAGCAGTCCGATCATTTATTGGATTCTGCAACTTCTACCATAGATTTATCACGAATTTCTCTGTGATTGCCCACCCGCTCCACGATCTCACGAAGAAAGGAGCCAAGTGGGATTGGACCCCCACCTGTGAACAAGCGTTCCAGAAAATCAAGTCCTCCTTCCTGCAGCAACCGGTGCTTGCTATGCCCGATGCCACAAAACCCTTCACCGTCATGACCGACACATCCCTTACTGCCACTGGTGCAGTACTCATGCAAACTGACAGCAATGGGAACCTCCACCCATGTGCTTACTTATCCAAAACCCTTTCCTCTGCTGAATGCAATTACGATATCTATGATCGAGAGTTGCTCGCTGTCATCCACGCCCTCAAGGAATGGCGACACTACCTCCATGGCACCGGCCACCCCGTAATGGTCATCACCGACCACAAGAATTTGACATACTTCCATCAACCCCAGAAGCTCTCCCAATGCCAAGCCCAATGGGCAATGTTCCTGCAGGATTTTGACCTGCATTACCACAATGTTCCCAGCACCCAGATGGGCCCCGCTGATGCACTCTCTCATCGCGATGAAGTAGATACCTCTAACGACAATATAGCCACTACACTCCTCCTGGACCACCTTTTTGTCCAAGCACTCGACATTGCCCTTGCCTCAAAGATGGCCATCTCCTTGTCTACCAACCCCATTATACAGCATGCCCTCAAGGCCCTGTACGACAATACCCTGGGCTTCCCTCACGCTGCTGCTGCTGACTGGCTCTACGAGGATGGCAAGCTGTACTACTGCCATCGCCTCTATGTTCCAGAAGTGGCCCGGTTGGACCTTGTGTGGTCCCTTCATGAGAGTGAGGCGGGCAGTCATGGCGGCATCTTCCGCACCCAGAATCAGGTCTTGCGTGACCATTGGTGGCCCAGTATGGGTACCTTTATTCGCCAATTCGTCACTGGTTGTGCCCGTTGCCAAGCACATAAGGTGAACACCCACCCCACAATACCCTCTTTAACGCCACTCCACAGCGAGGCCATGCACCCATTCCAGCAGGTGTCTGTTGATCTCATCACAGATCTTCCTGTTTCTCATGGATTTGATTCCATCATGGTCGTGGTCAACCATGGCCTTATGAAGGGGGTAATTATCATCCCTTGTCACAAGACAATAGATGCCGCAGGCATTGCCAAACTCTTTTTTGAACAAGTTTTCACTCATTTTGGTCTCCACGACCGCTGTATCTCTGATCGAGGCCCCCAATTCGCCTCCGCCTTCGCCAGGGAACTCTCCCACCTCCTAAACTCTTTTTTGAACGAGTTTTCACTCATTTTGGTCTCCACGACTGCTGTATCTCTGATTGAGGCCCCCAATTTACCTCCACCTTCGCCAGGGAACTCTCCCGCCTCCTAAAATACGACCTCACCCTCTCCTCCGCATACCACCCACAGACAGACAGCGAGACTGAATGAGTAAACCAGGAACTCGAGACATATCTCCACATATTCTGTGATGGAAGGCCTGACAAATGGGCAGATCTCCTCCCGATGGCCAAATTTTCCCATAACGCCACCATACATTCCATCACTGGGAAATCCCCATTTTCCCTTATCCTTGGATATGAGCCAAGGGCTTATCCACCAATGGGAAAGACTTTCCTCCCTGCCCTTGAAACCTGTCTCACGGAACTAACGGAGAGCTGTTCAGAAGCCCTTGCTGCGCATGAGAAGGCCCAGCAGAGTATGAAAGAACGGATCACATCAAAGTTCCACCCCTGGAAGGTTGGAGATAAGGTATGGCTAGAAGGACGTAACTTGCGACTCAGGTACCCATCCAAGAAGCTTGCTCCTAGAAGGGAAGGACCCTTCAAGATAAGCAAAGTCGTCTCACCCATTGCCTTCCACCTCTGCCTTCCCCCCACCTGGAAAATACACGATGTCTTCCATGCTTCCCTCTTATTGTCCTATTGGGAGACTCCTGAGCATGGACCCAATTATACGAACCCTCCGCCGGACACAATAGATGGAGATGAAGAATACGAAATAGAGAAGGTTCTGTCACACTGTGGCACCAAGGCATGAAGGCAGTATCTGGTATCCTGGAAAGGGTACTCTGCAGCAGAAAATACGTGGGAACCAGAAGGGAACCTCAAACACACGCAAAGCCTCCTTCACGCTTATAAGTTCAGAAATCCAAAGGACTTTCCCCAGTTCCCTCATTAAAACCATCATGTCAATCCCCACTACCAACCCCGCCCCAGCCACCACCAGAGCCCCAGATATTCCCATCCGCTCAGTCCGCCTCCCACCCTTTGCCCGCTGTGTTCTTTTTGCAACCATCTTGGAGAACCCCATCGCCACCCTGTCTATTGAACGCATCCCAGTGTTCATCAATAACCCTACCCTCCGACACCTTGCGTGTCTCTATCGAAACTATGCCTTAGTGTGTAATATTCATACCATGCTTTGCCCAGATGGGCTACCCCCTGTTTATACTGCCACCCTCGAACGAGCCCTCACCGAAGCTCATACCAGCACCCTAGACCTCTTGTTTGAGGAAGGGTTCAGGCGCATTGTTGACGACATCGTGCCAGGCACAGTCTTACATATCCTCCGTCCCATCCTCCTCAGCCTGTCCACTGTACAGCGCTCCATTTACTTCTCCCAGACTCCCGTCCGTAACCCCGTGGCGATATCACCACCACCACCACCACCACCACCACCACCAGTATACCCTCCTGTTGACAGCTCGCCCACGCCTACACCAGTCCTGGCCCCCATGGTGAACTCCCCACTGTATGCTCCTTGTCCAATTTCCCCTACCCTGCCTATGCTCATGGCTAGCCCTGCCCCCACCACATCCTCCCTAGAGTCCTTTTGGACCAGCCTCAATGAACCCACCCCTGGAATCAGGCAACAACCTCAGGTTGCTCGTCGAGGTGGTTGTTTTCTGGCTCGTGGAACTAGAACGCGACAGACCCTCTTGGAGGTGGGAGGAATACCTCGCACAGTATCGCTGACCACCATGGGAAGGAGAGTAGCAGAAGCCTTATCCAGGTGAGGAACTCCAGCATTGAACGCCCCCACTTGCCCAGTTACCCCCACCATCACCCCGCCCCCTTACGTCGTCCCCTCTCCTCGAGGGACCATGCAGAACCCCATTCTTGTTGATGACCGCACCCCTGAACCACAGCCCTTTCAGGCTCCTGCACTCTGCTGCGTGGAGTGCTGATCACTCGAACATACTCGTCGGAACTGCCCTGAGTTTATCTGTCCATGATGCCAGACGACCGCACCAGGACACACCTCTGCCAACTGCCCTGCGAGGCAGTGCGAACTTTGTGGCAGCCTTGGCCACATTGTCACCAACTGTAATTTCCGGGATTACAATCTGGAGGATGCCTATGACTATGAGGGAAACGAGGGAGATAGGTCTAGTTGAGTCAGTGCCTCAACCATATGAGGGGGGTAATGTTATGGTTATTTCTTTTTCTTCACTTCGCTACGACTGGGACTTAGTCTTTGGACTACAGTTACATGGGGGATAGCCCCTATGTATTATTATGCTTATCTCATCCTCTTTACTTACATCAGCATTCCCTTTGCCTTCTAGAACGTTCCTCTTGCTATAATCCAGACTTCTCATGGGTAGCGCCACTCGTCCTTATTTGATCACCTGGTCTGTGTACCATACACAGCCACATGGTCTGTGCGCCATCCCTAGCCCTATATAAAGGGGCCATAACTGTACCTGTATCCTTAGCTAGTTCTACGCACTTCGTGCTAGCAATCTAGTCACTTCCAGATCTCTAGTGTGCACACTTAGAGTCTGAGTTTCTCTACACATCCTTGTGTCCTCTGGCTACACTTGAGTGCCAGCTCTCAGACTAGATTTCTTGCACATCAGCGTAACAATGCCAAGCTAGATGGCAGCAGTTCCTGACACGATTCAATTACATCTTTGTTTATAAGCCTGGCACTACCAATACGAAAGCCGATGCCCTATCGTGCCATGAGGATCACGCAGTAGGCATCGAAAATGACAATAAAGCGGTCTTGATGATCCCGCCGGAATGGATAAGAACCCAGAAAGTTGTAATCCGCAATGAAGGCAATAAACTCCTAAAACTCATAAAACAACACACTGCGCTGCTTAAGGAAAGTAATGTACACGATCTTAGATTGAGGCACAGTGCATACCTTGCCGACGGTGTATTCATTAAAGATAACAAGCTTTACATGCCCGATATAGAAGGTGTTACGGATACTTCTTTTCCTTTACTTCACTACGACTGGGACTTAGTCTTCGGACTACAGCTGCATGGGGGATAGCCCCTATGTATCGTTATGCTTATCTCATCTTATTTTACATCAGCATTCCCTTCAACATTCTTCTAGAACATTCTATTGCTATGATCCAGACTTCTTGCGGGTAGCGCCGCCCACCTCTATATATCCACTTGGTCCGTGTACCATACACAGCCACATGGTCTGTGCACTATTCCTAACCCTATATAAAGGGTCATACTCTGTATTTGTATTCCCCAGCTAGTTCTACACACTTCGTGCTAGCAATCTAGTCTCTTTCAGATCTCTTGTGTGCGCACTTGAGTCTGAGTTTCCCTACACTTCCCAAGTGTCCTCTGGCTACACTCTGAGTGCCAGCTATCAGACTAGGTTTCTTGCACGTCAGCGTAACAGAAGGGTTACGCCTAGAGGTGCTTTATGCACATCATGATTCTCTGGTTGCAGGACATCTGGGCTACAAAAAGACGCTAGAGCTGATCCAGCACTCATACTGGTGGCCTGGCATTACTCCTTTTGTAAAGGACTACATTTCGCGTTGCGACAGGTGTGCACGCATGAAGGGCTCAAACCAGGCGCCAAGCAGCCTGTTACACCCTTTAGAAGTTCCTGAAGGGCCATGGGAAGATATCTCAGCTGATTTCATCACGGGCTTGCCCCTATCCCATGGATCTGACTCTATTTTAGTAGTCATTGATTGATTCTCAAAAGAAACAGTATTTATACCCACGGTGAAGACAGTCACAGCGCTTGACACCACTAAATTATATTTGCATCATGTTTGGAAGAACCATGGCCTTCTTCAATCGATCATTTCGGATCGCGGCCCGCAGTTCGCATCCCAGGTTATGCAGGACGTTTACAAATGCCTCGGGATTAAAAGTAAATTATCTACTTTGCATCATCCACAGACAGACAGTCAGACGGAAAGAATGAACTGTGACCTACAGCAGTACTTGCGTCTGTTCTGTGCAGAAAAACAAGAGGATTGGACAGACTGGTTGCCAATTGCCCAGTTCTCGTATAACTCTAAAATGTCGAATGTGACACAGAAAACCCCTTTCGAGGTTACGCAGTCTTACGTTCCCCACATGGGAATTGAAACACGTGTTGCTAAGGCGCCAGCTGCCAAAGCATTTGCTGATTTGATGGGCAAAACCCTTGAGGAAGCTAAAAATAACATTATTAAGGCTCAGGAATGGATGAAAGTCCAAGCCAATAAGCACCACACTGAAGTACCCGCTTACAAAGTCAGATCTAAGGTGTGGTTATCTACTGCCAATCTCCGCTTGATGCGGCTATCTAAGAAAATGATGGAATGATGGATTGGACCTTACGAAGTTCTGGAAGTCGTCGGTACTGTTATGGTTACGGCCCCTAGCCCCTAACACACTTGTCTTTTTCTTTCGTTTTCTTTTATCTTATCTTATCGCGACAGTATCAATTACTGATCGCTCTCGCCTTGCTTGTCCCTCATGGACGCAGGCCCTTTTCATTTCTTATTCGCGCCTCATGGATGCCTCACTTACTTATTTCATTTCTCTTAGGTGCCTCACCTGTTGAGCACCCATCACACTCCTTTTTCATATGCTGCCACTGCATCATGTTTCCCATGCACTTACCATATGTTTTCCTCATGTCCTGCCTCATGCATTCCACTCGTATTTAATCTCCACACCTCACGCGTGTCTCATGTTTATAATATATACCACAACATGTACATACAGTAGTATGCTATATAAACCCCAAGTGCTAGGCTGGACGTCCTCCAGTCTAGTTCACTTGGGTATTTCCCCTTGAATCCATGGACGAAGCTCACTTCCATTCCTTTATCTAATCAGCTGAGATTGTGACCTCACTGGTTACGATCAATGATGCTGCCCCTTACGTTGCCGAGGCAGCCGACGCTTCTCGTGTCCACGTCAATGACACAACTCCACTCGACCCGCTCGGACCTTTGGGTCTATGCTGCGGTGTCTCTTATCATTCTTTTACTCTTTACGGTTCGAGTGCAGCCTATGGACCCTCATGGGTTTATGGGTTGTTTCAGGTACCAATGCAGTCAAGTTACGGCTGCCTCATTCTATGAAAATCCATGATGTAGTAAATGTGTCCAGGGTGAAACCTTACAAAGAATGGCTGCCTGGTCAGCCTATTGTCGCACCTGGAGCAGTCACGGTCACTGAGGATCGTGATGAACTTTACAAAGTCGAATATATTGTTGAATCTCAATACAAGGGACGCTGTTACACTGACGTGCAAGAAACCTAGTCTGAAAGCTGGCACTTGAGTGTAGCCAGAAGACACCAGAGAAGTGTAGAGAAACTCAGACTCTGAGTGCGCACACTAGAGATCTGGAAGAGACTAGATTGCTAGCATGAAGTGCATAGAACTAGCTGAGGAATACCAGTACAGAATATGTCCCTTTATATAGAGTTGGGAATGGCGCACAGACCATGTGGCTGTGTATGGTACACGGACCAAGTGGTCAAATAAGGACAAGCAGTGCTACCCGCGAGAAGTCTGGATCGTAGCAATAGAACGTTCTAGAGAATGTTGAAGGGAATGCTGATGTAAGGTAAGATGAGATAAGCATAATGATACATAGGGGCTATCCCCCATGTAGCTGTAGTCCAAAGACTAAGTCCCAGTTATAGTGAAGTGTGGAAAAAGAAATAACCATAACATTACCCCCCTCATAAGGTTGAGGCACCGACTCAACCAGATCTATCTCCCTCATTCTCCTTGTAGTCGTAAGCATCCTCTGGGTCGTAGTCCTTGAAGTTACAGTTGGCGACAACATGGCCAAGGCCACCGCAAAGTCCACACTGCCTTGCTGGGCAAGTGGCAGACGGATGTCCTGGAGCGGTAACATGGCACCATGGGCAGATATACTCAGGACAGAATCGTCAGGTGTGCTGTAGTGAGCGGCACACCATGCAGCAGAGTGCAGGAGCCCGAAAGGGCTGGGGTTTGGGGGTGCGGTCATCAATAAGGATAGGGTTTTGCATGGTTCCTCGAGGAGAGGGGATGGTATAAGGAGGTGGTGCAGCAGCGGGAGTGACTGGTTGTGTGGGAGTGTTTAGCGCAGGCATACCTCCTCTAGATAAGGCCTCTGCTACCCTTCGTCCCATTGCAGTTAGAGACACCGTGCAAGGGATCCCTCCTACCTCTAGGAGGGTCTGTCACGTTCTATTTCCGCGAGCCTGAAAACGGCTGCCTTGACGAGCAACCTGAGGCTGCAGCCTTGTTCCAGAAGTGGGCTCATTGAGGCTGGTTCGAAAGAAATCTAGGGAGGAGGTGGTAGGGGCAGGGCTGGCTACGATCGTAGGGGGAGTTGTTATGGTTATAGCCCCTGTCTGTCAATGGACTTAGTCGTTTCTTTCTTCTCTTTTTATCTTATCTTATCGCGACAGTATTGACTACTGATCGCTCCAGACCTTTGCCTTGCTTGTCCCTCATGGACACAGGCTCCCTTTCATTCTTTATTCGCACCTCATGGTCGCCTCATTTATTCTATTCATTTCTCTTAGGTGTCTCACCTGTTGAGCACCCATCACACTCCCTTTTCATATGCTGCCACACCTCATGGTTTGCACATGTTTACCGTATGTTTCCCTCATGTCCTGCCTCATGCATTCCACTCGTATTTAATCTCCGCGCCTCACGCACATCACATGTTATTCATTTATACACAAACATGTACATACAGTATTATAGTATATAAACCCCAAGTGCTAGGCTGGACGTCCTCCAGTCTAGTTCACTTGGGTATTCCCCTTGAAGCCCTTGCTTGACTCCTCCCCTTTCTCTCTCATCATCCTCCTGGTTGCTAGTGGCCTGTAGACCCCTATTGGGTTTTAAGGTTGTTTCACTTGAACTAGACTCTACTCATTCTACACCCCACTTTACCACTAGGACACTTCATCGCTCGACGCTACAAGTGCGTACTTAGTGCAAGAATCGTGCCCACGCTTACGTAGAAGCTAGTGCCGATTACCTTCCACCGATCCCTTCTCCCATTCTTTACTAATGATCAGGAACGTACTGACGTAAACCAAGACGTAAGAGAAATCCAGAGTCAGGGATGCTCTGAGACTCAGGGAGTGGATAGTCCCACACCAACACCTTCAAGGTCGCCATCAACGTCACCGGTGACATGTTTTTTAAACTACTTAGAGCGGGATTTCAATCCGCTAGAGCTTTGGGTCATGCAGCAAGAGCTGCCTTATCTCGTACCAGATTAGAGCAGGACCATCGCCTACGCATTGAGATTGGGAGGCCCAGACGCCTTCAATGACTTAGCGGACTTTACAGAGTCTACCCCCTCATTGACCGAGGAAGATCAAGAGGTAGATCCCAACAACGCAACACCAGGGCCAGATACCTTCATCAACCCCAATCCCCAACCCACCACCGTACCTTTAGGTTCGGAACACAACAGCGCATCACCAGAACACGTCGCTAAAGTAGAAGAAGGTCCCATTGTGTTGAGGATCCCAAAGAGGGAATGAGATGAGACTCCAGATCTAGAGATCGCGGAACCACAGCTGGTGCAGAGAAGGCCGGTCAAGAAATTACGTACAATCAGGAGATTACGTGGCGGTGAAGAAAACCCCGACCATGTTTATACGTCGAAAGTCCTACGCCCTCAAAAGCGTAAATATTACAAGTACTAGATTTACCAATTTAGTATCTTTCTATCAAAATGTCGCAAGCCTTGATCGACACAATCGGGGATCACCGCATGTCCTCAGGGGACAAATTAAATGTGGTGTTACAAGAATTTCAAATGTTCATGGGAGAAATTGCAGGGCTACGCACCTGTTACGATTCGCCCCTGTTTCTTTTCTTTTGCTTATGAATCCCTTACTTGGATGACTAATCCAGCATAACCCGGAACCTTCTTATTCTTTCTACGTTGTTCTACAACGTTTCATAGGATTCTCCTC